>JARJDQ010019826.1:0-11073 GCA_030264215.1 Geostiba sp. GC000077
CCGCCGCGAAGCCGCCGGCCGCCCCCAAGCCGCGGCCGGTGCGCCGCGGCGGCAAGCCGCAACCGGAGCGGCCGCAGCGCGCCCTCTTCTTCCTCTACCTCAAGAACCCCGTGCGCAAGCTGTGCATCGACATCGTCGAGTGGAAGTATCCTTTTTTTTCTGCCCGACATTCGTCCTTGCGCGCGTCCTGCCGGTCCTGCGGCGCTCTTGTTTGTTTTCCCATTTTCCGGCGCGCGGCGTGACGTTTTATTATGCCACCCCCCACCACCAACACTACACAATCGTACGCGGAGCAGAAAACTGGCGGAATCTAGGACAATACGCCTTCTCGCTCTTTCCTCCCACTCCCACTCTTTCCGTCGGTGGAGCTGCCTGTGTTTGCTTTTGGCGAGTGGGGGGCGGTAGACGTAAACGTGCGGCGATGTGGCGAATAAATCACGTTTGCGATCAATTGAAAACCGGACTCTTTTACCGCATTCCCTCCGCCACCCGCCCGAGTTGTTGATGCATGCCCGACAACCAACCCGCACCCCCCCTCCAGCGCCCGGGAGGGATTGATTGCGCGACGACCTAATTTCATCTCGCCCCAGTCCCCACCTCTGCATCCATCCTTCACCATCGAACCACATCTCGTCACCGTGCGATCGTGTGACCGTGTGACGAAAACGTTAATTACGCATTTATTGCCTAATCAATCTCACTCACCGATACTTTCCTTAATTGATATGCCTCGCGCGCACGCTCAGGCCCTTCGAGTGGCTGATCCTGCTGACGATCTTCGCCAACTGTATCGCGCTCGCCGTCTACACGCCGTTTCCCTGCGGCGACTCCAACGCCACCAATGCGATACTGGTAACATAGTCGAAAATCTCCATCATCCGATTCTAACCTCAATTGATGGCTGTTTAATGTGTCGCGCGTAGGAAAAAATCGAATACGTCTTTTTGGTCATCTTCACCGTTGAGTGCGTGATGAAGATCATCGCCTACGGATTTATGATGCATCAGGGCGCGTATCTGCGCAACGGATGGAACTTACTCGATTTCACGATCGTCGTTATCGGGTAATTATAGATCGAGAGCTCGGCCCGTCTTTTTTAACCTAACCTTACTTAACCTACTGTTTTTGCGCCGCATTGCAGCATGATCAGCACAGTCCTCCAGCATCTGATCAAAGACAGCTTCGATGTGAAGGCGCTGCGAGCGTTTCGTGTGCTGCGGCCGTTACGTCTTGTCTCTGGCGTACCGAGTAAGTTACTTCCTCCCGCCCCACCTCTACCCTTGTTTTCATGTTGGAGTGAGAGAGAATGAGAGTGAGAGTGAGAGTGAGAGTGAGAGTGAGAGTGAGAGTGAGAGTGAGAGTGAGAGTGAGAGTGAAAGTGAGAGCGAGAGTGAGCGTGAGAGTAACTGAGTAACACTGAGAGTGAGAGTGAGTGTAACACTGGGAGTGTCACTGAGAGTGAATGCGAGAGTGAGAGTGACACTGAGAGTGATAATGAGAGTGAGACTGATACTGAGAGTGAAAATGAGAGCGAGAGTGAGCGTGAGAGTAACACTGGGAGTGTCACTGAGAGTGAAGGCGAGAGTGAGAGTGACACTGACAGTTATCACGAGAGTGAGAGTGACACTGAGAGTGATCATGAGAGTGAGAGTGACACTGAGAGTGACAGAGAGTGAAAGTGAGAGCTAGAGTGAGCGTGGGAGTAACACTGAGAGTGAGAGTGAGACTGGGAGTGTCACTGAGAGTGAAGGCGAGAGCGAGAGTGACACTGAGAGTGACACAGAGTGAAAGTGAAAGTGAGAGTGAGAGTGACACTGGGAGTGAGAGTAACACTGAGAGTGAGATTGAGAGCGACATTGAGAGTAAAAGTGAGGGTGAGAGTGAGAGTGACAGTAAGATTGTATTTTACAAGGTCAAAAATGTCTTTGAACAGGCTTGCAGGTCGTTTTAAATTCGATTCTTCGTGCCATGGTGCCTTTATTACACATTGCGTTATTAGTATTGTTCGTCATCATAATTTACGCCATCATCGGGTTGGAGTTGTTCTCGGGCAAGCTCCACACAACTTGTTATCACAACTTAACAAGTGAGTACTCATCACATTTGGAGTTAGAAAAAAAACCCAAGCCACTGTGGGTGTGCAATTTGCAGATGAAATAATGGATGATCCACATCCGTGCGGAGACATGGGGTACGACTGCTCGAAGATCGACGAGCGTGATCCGGTGTGGGTGTGCAGGGACGGCTGGGACGGGCCGAACTTCGGCATCACCAATTTCGATAACTTCGGGCTGTCGATGCTGACCGTGTTTCAATGTATTACACTTGAAGGCTGGACCGACGTGCTTTATAACGTATGCCACCCAACATACAATACATAACCTCACTCAATACCCAAACTGGCGCGTATACGGTTGCAGATACAAGATTCATTAGGAACGACGTGGCAGTGGTCGTACTTCGTGTCGATGGTGATATTCGGCGCGTTCTTCGTGATGAACCTCATCCTCGGTGTGCTCAGCGGCGAGTTCTCGAAGGAGAGGGAGAAGGCGCGCGTGCGCGGCGACTTCCAGAAGCTGCGCGAGAAGCAGCAGATCGAGGAGGACCTGCGCGGCTACCTCGACTGGATCACGCAGGCGGAGGACATCGAGCCGGAGGGCAAGGACCAAAAGGGCGGCGCCGAGGCGAAGAGCAAGGCGGCCAACCAGATCGACTCCACCGACGAGCTCGGCGAGGGTGAGGGCGCGCCCGAGCAGGAGTCCTGGTGGAGCAAGAAGCGCAACAATTTCGATCGGGTGAATCGACGGGTGCGGCGCTCGTGCCGGCGGGCGGTGAAGTCGCAGGCGTTCTACTGGCTCATCATAATGCTAGTGTTTCTTAATACTGTGGTATTAGCGACTGAACATTACGACCAACCTTATTGGCTAGACGACTTTCAGGGTGAGTGTCACAATTATGCCCATCAAGATGGCGCTGTAATTTAGTTTCTTCTTTCTCCTTCCGCAGAATATACAAACATGTTTTTTATTGCACTTTTTACAATGGAGATGTTATTAAAAATGTACAGCTTAGGTTTTCAGGTGAGTAGCATTACCATCCACAGCAAACACCGACCGACAGTGATTGATGCCGTCTTTTTCTCCCCAGGGATATTTTGTATCATTGTTTAATCGTTTCGATTGCTTCGTCGTAATCGGCAGTATCACAGAGACAGTGCTCACGCGGTCGGAGGTGATGCCACCGCTGGGCGTTTCTGTGCTGCGTTGTGTACGCTTATTGCGCGTCTTCAAAGTGACAAAGTAAGTTGATTATCTCCCCTTCCATTGTCCATGCGCTCTGAAGTAATTTTGGCCACTTACTCCTCTTTTATTTTTAAATTTATTCTAACTTATTCTAACCAAACATGACAACCTTTTCTTAACGGTTTAAGGATGCTGGTAGGTTAGGAAGTTAGGTTATGACGTTTTTTCATTATGCTTTCCAATCGCAACCAAACCTTTTAATTGAATTTCTTTGGGTTTTTCTTCCTTAAGGTTCCCTTTACATTAGGACTTATTCGTTCTTTTTTCTTAAGCAAATGTTTCTTTATTCAAAGCAAACTTATCTGTTTCATGTTATTTTACTTTCTTTTGGTTTTTTTCTCAATTTTTCTTCTTTTTTTCTAACTTAACGGTTTAAGGTTCCTGTTAGATAAGAACATTTTCTTTTTCTTTTTCTTTAAAAAAATGTTTCCTTATTCAAACTCAACCTAGCTGAACCTTTGTATGTTCTTTAACTTTCTTTTGTTTTTTCTCCTTTTTTTTCTCTTCTTTTTGTAACCTAACGGTTTAAGGTTCCCGTTAGATAGGAACTATATATTTTTCTTTTTTTTTCGGAAAAATCTTTCTTTATTCAAACCAAACCTAACTTCACCTCTTTATTTTCTTTTGTTTTCTCTTTTTTTTTTCATTTTTTTGTAACCAAACGGTTTAAGGTTAAGGTCCCGTTAGGCAAGAACTTTTCTTCTTTTTTCTTAAGAAAATGTTTCCTTATTCAAACCAAACCAAACTTAAAATTTTTATCTTCTTTTATTTTCTTATGTTTATTCTATTTTTCTTGTTTTGCTACCTAACCGTTTAAGGTTGCTAAATAAGATTTTTTCTTTCTCTTTTTTTTCTTATAAAAAAATATTTCATTATTGAACCCAAACCTGATTTTGAGATTTTTTATTTTCTTTTGTTTTCTTCTCTTTTTCTTCCTTTACCTATCGGTTTTTAACCTAACGGTATTAAAGTAAGTGTGATTGACGCGTTTGTGTGTCTTATGGTAGATATTGGCATTCACTGTCGAATCTCGTCGCCTCGCTGCTGAATTCGATACAATCGATCGCCTCCCTGCTGCTGCTTCTCTTCCTCTTCATCGTCATCTTCGCACTGCTCGGAATGCAGGTGTTTGGCGGGAAGTTCAACTTCAACCCCACGCAGAACAAGCCGCGCTCCAATTTTGACAGCTTCTGGCAGAGTCTGCTCACCGTATTTCAGGTATCTATTCATCATTCAACCCAACACATTGATTGCATGTCGAAATGGTGATAAGTGATAATATGCATGATGCGTGCATCTATGCATCTAGATATTGACCGGTGAGGATTGGAACGTAGTCATGTACGATGGCATTCAGGCGTATGGCGGCGTGGGCTCTTTTGGAATCTTGGCCTGCATCTACTTCATAATACTCTTTATCTGCGGTAACTGTATCCTTTCTTTGGCGAGCGACTAGCGTTGCAATGAGGTTATGTTTCGTCGTTGTTGTCCTTAATATGCTCGCGGGTAGATATTCTGTTAAACGTTTTCTTGGCCATCGCCGTCGACAATCTGGCCGATGCGGAGTCGCTCACTGCCATCGAGAAGGAAGAAGAGGAAGCCGGCGCCGAGGGGGAGAAGGGTCCGACGCCCACCGGCGATGAGGAGATTGACATGGAGGAGCACTCCGTGGAGGAGGAGGAGCTCGAGGATGGTGCGTACGAATCGGAGCGCGAGTTCGAGGACGAGGCCGACGAGAAGATGAATCTGGACGATATGGAGGAGGAGCTGGACGAGAAGGCGTACGACGAGCAGAGCATCAACGAAAAAGGTAGGACCGCACTAGTGTTGAGCCCCACCTGTCCACCTTAGCAAATCGATGTCCAGCGGTCACGCATCCGCACGACGTGGTGTGCATGTGGGACCACGATCAAAACAGAGCAATTGCCCCACTTTTCAGAGGAGTTAGAGGTGGAGACGGCGCGCGAGACGGCGCGCCCTCGCCGCCTCTCCGAGGTGAATATTGTCAACACGGTGCATCCGATACCGGCCGGTAGCTCATTTTTCGTCTTTTCCCAGACGAACAGGTAGGCACCCCACTAACAGGACGCGGCTGCCAAAGATAGGCTCCTCCAATAAACACGCACGACTAACGCCATCTATCATTGGGGTAGCCAGGTGCTCTAAGAGCCATAAAGTTCTAAATAAACGGGTGGACGTAAGTCGTGTTTGTGCCTATACATCACTTTGTGCAGCCGCGTCGCGTCGTAAATTAGTATTAAGTTGGTTTTGTTTTGGTGTGCCACCGATTGCAGATGGCGGCGAGCTGGACGACGAGGGCGTGAGTGCGCGCCCGCGTCGCATGTCCGAGCTGAACAAGCCGAGCACGTCGAAAACCGTGCCGATTCCGCCGGCCACATCGTTCTTCGTTTTTTCCCCCACGAACAGGTGATCTGTGGTAGCGCTGTGTCTCCTCCCACCCCAACCCCGCACTCAAACAACGCCGTGTGGTGGCGCCCCCTATCTCTTAGTAGTTGGCTCGAGTGTTGGCGTTTGCTGCTTGCCGTTGAAGCGATAGTCGCCTAGAACTAGCATAACATCATCTTAAATGTGTTGTAATGTACATAAAGCTCTTCTATACGTTTAGCACCATCCCCAATCAAACCAGAAATGGACATCATCATCGCATCTTCGCATCAGTTCATCAGTATCATCTACCCCTTTTAGGGCTATAGAGTAGTAGGCATCGGATGAGAATTAATCCATCTCATCGGGTCGTTTGCCTTGTGCGATTAAACCAAAATGCCGTGTTACCCCCACCACAACTTCTCCGCCTGGCTGGTTGGTTGTCTGCTGCTGCTGCTCAAATACTATCGATGTCTCCTCTATTTGTAACTGTACCATAGCCATAGAAAACGCTCTCTCTTCCTTGTGTGAACTTCTGTAAATCCATAATCAGTTTGTATTTGAATCATATGCGTATTAGCGTTAGCCGATTGAGTTTCCAAACAACCCCCCAAACTCCATTGCCTACGTGGCTGTTGCACGTTTGACTAACTCCATTTCCGCCATCTAGGTTCCGCGTGTTTTGCCACTGGTTGTGCAATCACGGCGTATTCAGCAACATCATCCTAGTGTGCATCATGATTTCCTCCGCTCTGCTGGCGATGGAGGATCCGATCTATACCAAGTCCGAAATGAATGTGGTAAGTGTTTCCCAACCTCACACAAATGAGATTGTATGTGATATCATTCCTCAAGGCGATTGGCTATTGCGACTACTTCTTTACCTCGATCTTCTCCACGGAGCTGTTGCTGAAGACCGTTACATACGGAGTGGTCCTACACGATGGGGCGTTTCTCCGTTCGGCGTTCAACGTCCTAGATCTGGTCGTTGTGTTTGTTTCACTGGTCTCCATATTTAAGTAAGTTGTAATTGTACAATATATTACCAACCACTGAGGTTACTTTTTGTGTCGCAGTCAGGGCGGAGCAATGTCTGGAGTGAAAATCCTTCGAGTGCTACGTGTGCTGCGTCCGTTGAGGGCCATCAACCGGGCGAAGGGATTGAAGGTAATACAAGATGGCTGCGCCGCCATATCTCACACACACAACCAACGGATGCCACAAATCTTTTCAAATATACCAATTCAGAGTTCAGAGTTCAGTTCTCAGCTTACGAGGTCGTGATACTTAACAAGCGTGTGGCCAGCGTGTGATGCTCCTCCCACTCACTCATTCTGTGATTGACGATGATCTGTGTCCTCCGTTTTCTGTCTCTCTCTCATCGTCTAGCATGTAGTCCAGTGCGTGATTGTCGCGGTAAAGACCATCGGCAACATTGTGCTGGTCACCTGCCTGTTGCAGTTCATGTTCGCGGTAATCGGCGTGCAATTGTTCAAGGTAGGGCCGCCCACCCATGCCACGCCCCCCCTCTCGCCCCCCACCTCACACCTCCATGTGTTATTCCACACTCCCACACCAACGGAACAGTGTGTTGTGATAATGCAAATGCACCTATTGGGTTTGACCAATGTTTGGCGCCTCACACCCCGCCCCCCTCGCCCGCCCATTAACAGCCGAGTCGCTCTCAGAACCGAACCGACCGAGTGTTTGTTTTGAGATGATCACCCGCCCTCCTCTGTCCCAGCCGTGTGACGCTTCACGTTTTGTATTTGATGGTGTGTCATTTGAATAATCCCCGCCCCATCGTCGAGTACAATACACGCATGCACTGTGTGCGTTCTCCCCGCCCCCCTTCGTTGAGTCACGCCCACTGCGGAGCCGCGCGACGAGATACTTGTAGTCATACCTAGCGGGCGTGAGTCGGCACGCCCTTTTGGTGCATTTGACGTCGCCACCCCGCCACTCGCCACGCCCACACGCCACACACGCCGCGCCACGCCCACTTGTAGCACACTCACTCTCGCTCTATCTCTCTTTCTCTCTCTCTCTCTCTCTCTCTCTCTCTTTCTCTCTTTCTCTCTATTTGCCACTCGCCGCTCAGCGCCAAAAACAACGATCATAATGTTCTTCTGTTTCCGCTCTGCCTCCGCCTCTTCTACCACCAAACAAACCCCCCTCTTCTCTTCTGTGCGCGCACCACCAACCACCTAATCCGGGGTGTCACGTGTGGGGGGTTCTAGTACGTGGTGAAGTGCGTCATTGTTGCGATCAAGACGATCGGCAACATCATGCTCGTCACCTACTTGCTGCAGTTCATGTTTGCCGTGATCGGAGTGCAGCTGTTCAAGGTAAACACCCACCAACATTCCACCAATCGTCATCAGCCGAGGGCGGAGCATCGTGTGCATCTCTGCATGTGCTGCTCGTTTAGGGATCGTTATTTTATGCACACTCGCGGCAACAGACTGACTGTGTACTGACAAAAACCGATACTGTTTATTATATGGGGCTGTTGTTCGTTTCTCTCTCTCTCTCTTACTGCTCTCCTGCTCTGATTTATGTTATTAAGTTTTCCAGCTCTCTCATTCTCTCTATCTCTCTCTGTATGTCTCTTATGCAAGTGCTTCAAGCGCTTCTTTTGTATACTCTACTATTCTGTTTTGATTTTGGATGTTCTGTTCTGTTATCTGTTCTATTATTCGATTTGTGTCACTGCTACACTTAGGAAAATCTGGAGAGTACACGTAAAGACATACAGTGTGTCTATGCGTTTTGATGACATTGTTCACACTAGCTATGACTACAAGTGATGCCTACCTCTATGATCAATGTTGATCAGTTGATGTCGCCGCATGTGCAACGTCACTATGTCACTGTGTCACTAAACAAGCGTAATGTATTTGCATTGTGTGTTGCATATGTGTTCTGTGTTCAGCATGTTTGCCATTCTTTTGGTGTTTTGCATGGTTTTTCAATGTTTTCATTGAACTGTCTTCTTGGGCCTGTACGCTGTACTTAATCACATTTTGAAATGCAGGGAAAATTCTCACAATGCACGGACACATCGAAACTCACTGCAGCGGAGTGCAAGTGAGTTAACCTCAATTCACCACCTCCCTCCCCCACTCTTCTAAATCCACTCTCATGTTTTAGTGGAACCTACTTGATCTTTGAAGGAGGCGATACGTCCAAACCCACAATGCAAGATCGTGTCTGGAATAACAACCGCTTTCACTTCGACAACGTCGCCAAGGCCATGCTGACCCTCTTTACGGTGTCCACGTTTGAGGGTTGGCCGGGGTTGTTGTATGTGTCCATCGACTCCAACGAGGAGGACCGAGGGCCGATTCACAATTTCCGGCCCATCGTCGCCGCCTACTACATCATCTACATCATCATCATCGCCTTCTTCATGGTGAACATCTTCGTCGGTTTCGTTATCGTCACCTTTCAGAATGAGGGTGAGCAGGAGTATAAGAACTGCGAGCTGGATAAGAACCAGCGGAACTGCATCGAATTTGCGCTGAAGGCGAAACCGGTGCGGCGGTATATACCGAAACATCGGATACAGTACAAGGTGTGGTGGTTCGTTACGTCGCGCCCGTTCGAGTACACCATCTTTATACTGATCATGATCAATACGGTCACGCTGGCGATGAAGTTCTACAAGCAGCCGGAGTTCTATTCGGTGACGCTCGATATCCTCAACATGGTTTTCACTGCCCTCTTTGCACTGGAGTTTGTTTTTAAGCTGGCTGCCTTCCGATTTAAGGTAACTGTTTCATACCCCCATCCTCAACACCTTCAACAATCAATGGGATGCCTTAATTCTTCAAATGTACCTTGCAGAATTACTTTGGAGATGCCTGGAACGTGTTTGACTTTGTAATAGTCCTCGGTAGTTTCATCGATATTGTCTACTCAGAAGTCAACGTAAGTTTTATCAGTCATCTTAAAATTCGGACCTAATGTATTTTTTGCAAGTATAGCCTGGGACGAGTACAAGCTTAATCTCCATCAACTTCTTCCGACTGTTTCGTGTTATGCGTCTAGTCAAGCTCCTCAGTAGAGGTGAAGGTATCCGGACGTTACTTTGGACCTTCATTAAGTCCTTCCAAGCTTTGCCCTACGTCGCACTGCTGATCGTCATGCTGTTCTTCATCTATGCTGTCATTGGCATGCAGGTAATCCGTAACCTCATTTTATAAAACAGACTCTTACTGTGTTCCTCGTTCCTCGTTTTGAATAGATGTTTGGTAAAATTGAAAGTAAAAACTCTACATCATCCATAACGCGGAACAACAACTTCGCCTCGTTCCCCCAAGCAGTGCTGGTGTTGTTCCGCTCAGCTACGGGTGAGGCCTGGCAGGATATCATGTTGGACTGTGCGTCTACCGATCTGGCCGTCTGCGACTCCGAGGTTGATAACCGTTCTGAAATGGATAATTGTGGTTCAGACATCGCCTATCCCTACTTCATCTCCTTCTATGTCCTCTGCTCCTTCCTAATCATCAACCTCTTCGTGGCGGTTATCATGGACAACTTCGACTACCTCACCCGCGATTGGTCCATTCTGGGTCCGCACCATCTGGACGAGTTCATCCGACTCTGGAGCGAGTACGACCCAGATGCCAAGGGACGCATCAAACATCTGGATGTGGTGACCCTCCTGCGGAAGATCTCACCTCCGCTGGGCTTTGGCAAACTGTGTCCACATCGCGTCGCCTGCAAACGCCTGGTGTCCATGAACATGCCGTTGAACAGTGACGGCACTGTCCTGTTCAACGCCACCTTGTTTGCGGTGGTGCGCACCTCACTGCGGATCAAAACGGAGGGGAATATTGACGACGCCAACTCAGAGCTGAGGGCGGTCATCAAGAAGATCTGGAAGCGCACAAATGGGAAGCTCCTCGATCAGGTGGTACCTCCGCCTGGGGTAGATGACGAGGTGACGGTTGGTAAGTTCTATGCGACGTTCCTCATTCAGGACTACTTTAGAAGATTCAAGAAGAGGAAGGAGGAGTTGAAGGAGGGCGATAAAGACGCGCACAACACGGTTACCCTACAAGCGGGTCTTAGGACGCTGCATGAAGCCGGACCTGAATTGAAACGTGCGATCTCGGGTAACCTAGATGAGTTGGCTGATGATAATCCGGAACCAATGCACAGGGTAAGCCCAATATTCAGTTTTTAAGTTTCACAAGTTTCGCAAGTCGCAACAAGTGTAGTAATAGTCCTAAATGACTTTGTAGAGAAATCATTCGCTGTTCGGAAGTGTCTGGTCATCCATGCGACGTGCGCATAGCTTCAATCGTGCCAAGTCCCTGAAGGTCAATGCCACGCACATTAAAATCACGCCAGCGTCAAGCATAGACTTCCTGCCGCA
>JARJDQ010019827.1:0-14564 GCA_030264215.1 Geostiba sp. GC000077
GGACTTTGCAGGTATTGGAGGTGTTGGAATGTTTACTAGTACCCTGTATAGTAAGTAATTCAGTGCAGACGTGCCGTGGCACATTGGAAAATTCGCAGCGGCCGGCGAGGGTGAAGTTTTGAATAAATTGGTTCACTTCCTAAACTAATATTACTTCCTCGTCAAAGTCCAAGCGGCGATGTAGCCGCGCTGCGGTGTCGGGAGGTGTAGGTGTGGGAGGCGGGCGGTGGCATCGATAGCGTTGAAAAGCCATAAGCAACGCACGAACTAGCCGAGGCAGGGCGTAGCCGCAGGAGTTTGCCCATATTCCAGGCCAGCCGCTGGGTGGATTCGTGTAGGTGGACGAAAACGAACACGACCCGACGCTGCCGAACAAATTCCGATACGGTGGCAGCGAGAAGAATGCGCTGCACAGCCACATTACAAATATTAATGACATCCAATATTTTCTAATACCGACAGCGCGCCCGGTGGCAGCGAGCGCGGGCGGCGATTTGTTTTTCTCGCCCCCCCATTTATAATCATCTATTTACAATGGCGCTCAAGGTTGCGACGTCGTCGCCGAGCGAGTGTTCATCAATATCTCGCCAATCGTTTTCGTCACTTTAACTTTGCGATGCATCAAAATCGTTGTCTCAAGCAAGCCGTTCATTTATAAATATTAGAAAAAAATCATGTTTCTATTTTCACGGCTGGATGTTTGTATTTTGTTTTTAAAATGTTCAAATGAAAACGTAACAGTTTAAAGACGGATTTTAATTC
This sequence comes from Geostiba sp. GC000077, assembly GCA_030264215.1. Taxonomy (NCBI): domain Eukaryota; kingdom Metazoa; phylum Arthropoda; class Insecta; order Coleoptera; family Staphylinidae; genus Geostiba; species Geostiba sp. GC000077. Next base: position 763 of record JARJDQ010019827.1, read on the forward strand.
TTACTTTCATTGATAATATCTTTTTGACATACTGAAAGTATAGAAAAATCTGAGGAAGGAAAATGCGTTTTTTCATGCCTAAAGTTTAAAATGAAAAAACTCATTTGTTTCCCGGCGCCTCCACATTTTCATTTTACCGACGTGTTTTTGGTGATACATTTGTTGATTGAGTAATGAATTTGCTAACTTTTTGATCAAACAATAGCATTGCCGGAAAGGGCATTAAATTTGCCAACTTACCACCATAATTACAACTATATTAATTTCACAATTATGCAAGCTAATGAGTCATTGCTCAATATTTTCTCAAATTAAGTTTTTATTCCTCTTGCCAATGAGCGCTATATATTTGATTGTTCTTGGATTTTAGATTCACTGTGAAATATATCAAATTAAAGGAAATTTCACGCTCTTTCCAATGATGCTCATTAAATAATTGTGGTTGTTCTCATTTTTTAGTTATTGTGTTTAGTAAATAAAATCACGTTGTTAATAAATAATCTAAAACAAGTAATATCTTGAAATCTAAGGTCAAACAGCCCATAGTTGTCAAACATTTTAAACCCTACATTTAATGTAGAATAAAGTCCTTTCCTGTTTGCACCCTTAAATAAACCTCATCATAAATAAAAGGGTAACGTAAGTTTATATCGATGAATGTTTGTATATATGTTTTTCCACCTCAACAAATCCACAGTTTTAGTCAGATAAAGATAAAATTTGATTCGGTAATTGAAAATAGACTGAGCCTAGATTTATGTCAAAAGGATACCATCAACGTACTAAAAAAGGCAATGCTGACCTTTTTGGGAATTAATTCCATTAAACACCTATTGTTTGGTTATTTCTCCTGTACTATAAGAACATTAGTCCCCAAGGTGCAAGTTTGGAATGATGTTCACCTTTAACATTTTCACCCCATCACCCTATCACGTTCAGAAGATTCCAACATATTACCATCAAAAATCGAGAATCCTAGTATGAGTATGAGCATCAGTATCAGTATCTAGTATGTGAGGTTCAGTATGCATGTCGATTCTTTTTGCCGCGTGAGAGGAAGATGCGGCAGCAGATAGAGGATGTAGTGAACGGTGGGTAGTTCGGTTGTTCGCTTTTTAGCAGCGCGCGGCTGCAGCAAACGAGCAAGTAATGCGAGCCAGTTTTCCAGCATCATTCCATAACCACCTCCTGCGCACTGCGCCCTTGTTTCCATTTACTGTGTGCTGTGTGCTGTGTGCTGTGGGCCCAAACACACGTGCGAACATGCAAACACTTTGGGTGGCGTTGAAGGCCTGAAGTGTTATTGCATCGTGCCGATAGCAACCTTTCAAACTACGCAGCGGTACTAATGTGTTATTTATGACCTTGACAAGGACTAAACCAGCGGCAGCGTGGCGAAATCATCGTGCGCAAAAGCTGTGAATCTTTAGGACTTTAGGGAAACGTGGCAATTTTTGAAACTAGACCAACAAAATCAATGAAAGCAATTTGCGTATAAATAGTGTAACGCCCAGCGCGGCAGTCGACAATGGCCTTCATTCATATTCATCGCTTTAAATCAGCGCGAGCCACTCGATAATAGAATGTAGGTGTGCGAGGGACGCGTCGGCAGAGTGTCTAGACGCATTATTCTGCGTTATCGCGGCCCGGTTATCGAATCGATATGCGTTTTCAATTTGCCTTAATTTATTGCATCCATCAACGTATGATGCATGCGTGGAGGCGCCGGGCCCCGTTATTATAATACATTAATCTTCGGCCGAGCGCACAGATCACACAACAATGCGAAACGCGCCGCGCTGCCGCCCCGGCCAGTCGTCAAAGAAACAATGAAACAATGAATGCGACACCACTAATAGGAAACACATCCTGCGCGCATTAAACGCGGCAGGAACACAACGGACATGGCGGATGGGGGAAAAAAAACGGCAACAAGAACGAAATGAAACAACCGCAAAGCGTCCACATGTGCGCGTCCCTACTACGGCTTATACGTCTCCAACGTCCGTAATGAGATAAACGCATGATGGGCCGAATAGGGTTCCCATATAATTGGATATTATCCCCTAGCAGCTGATGTACCCGAAGCGCCTCCGCCAGCCGCTACATTTGCGTGCGCCGCTGGCTGGCGACGGCTCTTTAAAAAGCTCTAGAGATTTCCGCTGCCATCCCGGTTGTTATCCATTGTTATTTTCGCACCAAGCTCGCCCTGCGGTCCTGCGGTCGTTAAACTCCGCTTAATAAGTAGCGAAATAATTTTTGCATTTAATACTCGCCTCGTTATGCGCATTTTTATGCGCGACACGCATTTTTATTGCTCCGTACATCCAACATTTTGCGCTTCGGCGTTGTTGGTGGGGGGCGGCGGGTGCAAAAATTGTCGCGCCTCCACAGCAACATGTGCGCGCAAAATCCAGCCGGCATTAACCGCCGTTGCGTGCAATGCAGCAAATTTTCGGATTGGAAAAGAAAATGAGTCGCCGCAAAGGAAAACAAGTCGACAAATTATGCTTAATAAACAATCAGCTTTACGATCGCCGTCCTAGGAGGGGACGACCCGCACAGCGCAATTCCCAAACCGCCGCCGCGCAAAAATTTGCATTTCGCTTTGTAAGTGAAAATTTACAAGTGCTGGCTGCATAAATAATTTTTGTCAAAGTACCCCCAAACACCACTCACACTCAGTACAAACAAATAAAATAATATAAGTCAATATTTTACTTTTAAAGGACATACCTACATATATGTTTTAACAAACCAGGGCGGGTTATCGCACAAATGGTGAGGCTTAGGGGTTGGTAAAACAAGTTTGACAAATTAACAATAATAACAAACCCTAAGCCTCACCATTTGTGCGATAACTCGCCCTGGTATTTATTAAATGTTTGCGTCGTGTTTTATTTCATATGCAAACATGATATATCAAAGATAGAATGGAAACGCAAAAGCGGGATATCACTGGAATTTCTGGACCAATTGTTTAGAAAATCAAACTGTAACTTTCTACTACACCATAGAACCCGTGTACCAAATTTTAGGTTAAAATTCAAAGGGAATCATAGTTAAATCGTGGGTACAGGGATACACCAGACAGACAGACAGACAGACAGACAACTGATTTAATAGGTGGGCTTTCAGCCTCACCAAAAAGTGGTGGAGGCAAAATTTTACATAAATTTAAATTTTGACTCTGAACAAAACCATACTGTATGCGTGCGAAAAAGTTTCCTTCATGCGGCCTCGACGATTTCGGCTTGGCGTTGTTGATTGCTATTATCCTTGATTGTTTTGCGCCGTATCAAAATTAGCATACCTTTGGGTAATCTCCCTCCACCGCACTTTCTACTCATTAATTTTAAAGCCAAAGCACCGAAAGGCATGTTTTATTTATATGCCATACATAAAATTTTGCGCGGCCGCCCCTTTCATTTATTTCCTTTGTAAAATTGAAAAATCAATTGTTTCGCAGGAATATTCTTTACGCAAACATAAATATTCAAAATGCACATGTCAATATTCACATTTATATTAAAAGGCACGCATGATGCGCGCAAACAGCCGGTGGCTGAATGAGAAATGTGATTCTCGGCGCTATTTGTTTGCGTGTACCGCACATCAAAATTGCTTAGTAATGGAAGGCAGGCAGCGCACACGGATGGGCGGCAAAAAATAATGCTTCGATTAGCGCACGTTCGAGGAAGTGGAAAACGATAGGCGCACAAGGTATGCATGCGTTAGCAGCGGAATGCGACGCGCGATGTTTTCGAGCGCAAGAGGGGAGATAATTCGCCGCCCCCCAACCTCCCCTCAGACAACGTCGACATTCGCTCAACATATGTAAATGTTTGCAGCGCCGCGCACATACTCCATGCGTCATGTTCGTACCCGTGTTTCGTACACTTGCCCTTTTATCATTCAAATGCTATATCCATACACCTCGCGCACAATCATAATATAGTGCTGATAACATGATTTTGTGATTATTACTTAACACACATATTCATTACTCACTTAGTCCATGTCAAGCAGTTTATTATTCACCCCTTCAGCGTATACATCACTTTTAATTCATTTTGTTGTCGTGGCTTTATTATGACTGGAATATGCCTGCGCTAGGGGTATAATTGTCATGTGCCATGTGCTCTACGCTGATAACCGACGCACCCCCTCTAAAGGTGAGATGCGCACATTTTTTCCTCGCCGGCTATGAATTTGTAACGCCTTGGAAAGTGTAGCATAATGCACGTCGACGTCGGAATCTTTTCCCCTCCGCAAGTCTTTTACGCTTGGAGGGAAGGAAGCGAGTGTATTTTTTAACCTGAAGAGAGGCTGCCAACACGTGGCGATAATAAGATGTCGCCCTTAGAGCCGTAATGGAGATATAAGTGTATCGTTATTAATCTATGTGGAGTTGGGGCATGTAACCAACCGTGAGGGGTGCCGCGCCGCTTCACGCTTCGTAAAACCGCCACAAAGAACGCTCGCACTGTACTTTCCACTTTCGTCAATTTTCCTTAGGCCCTTCACGCCAAAGCAAACATTCGTTTTAATATCAACATGTAAATATGTACGGAGTGAAATTTTCGCCCTAAAATGTGCGCTTGTACAAGTGGCGAAATCGCAATCAATAGTCATCGGCGTGGGAGGGCGCCACGATTTATTTAAAAGTGGTGATCATTTTTATCCAACGCTTGATTTAGCATGGCTGCTCGCGATGCCGACGCTATATATTTCCTTTCTACAATTGCTTTTTCGGTATAATCAATTGCACTCGCTCTCTTCGTCGCGCCGAACGCAACAATCCGGCGCGAATACAAGCGCCGCCACCGCCACCGCCGTCGTCAATAACTAAAGCACATACCGTTCGACGGCTGCCGCCGCCGGGCCGCGCTCTCTCACTTTTAATGCGATGATTTGTGTTTTTCGCAAACAGCGCCAACAGTGCGCCCGGCGCCTCCACTCGCCGAAACTCTTGTTTTTAACGCACACAATTCTTTTATTTCCTCCACCAAGTTATAAATTATTGGACTTAAACTTTAAACCTTTAGCTCTTAACTCTGAAGTTTTTAAACTTAAAAAATGTAGGTAGGAGGAAGGAAAATAATTCTTTTGGATACAATGTTGAATGCGGAAATCTGATATTTAGACCAACTTTTGGGACCTACGCCTAAAGAAATGTTGTACAACATTGTGACAATCTTGTCGCGGAGATTAAACAAACCCCGAAATTCAAATATTTTTCCACCGCCGCCGCCGCCGTCGCTCCCAAGTTGACGTTTAAGTTTCTGACGGACGCGCCGACAAGGCAACGATTTAAAGCTCCGGACTGAGGGTTTTCCTCCGAGCATACCGGAACTCGCAGATATGATAAATGGGCGCCTCGCGACGACGTCGGCGGCGGCAGCGGCGGTGGTGTACACACAGTGTTCCGCTTGTTCGCCTCCCGCGCGGCGTGCATCTCAGCATCCTCGTACATCTAAATTCGTTGGCTTTTGTGGACCGCCGTCGAGTTTGTGGCAAATCACGAGTCGCAAACTGCAGCGCGCACACCCGGACCATGCTTAGCAACACAGACCAAACGCTCCGGCAGGGCGTTATGTATGAAGTGAACAAACGAGGGCGAAAACACGAAATCCTCCACTGAGCCCTGTGCGCCGCGCTCTGAGTCCTCATCGAGTTCCGAGTCCTCAAAGTTGTTGCGCTGTGCTGGGCGCCGGACGGATGCCCATCCCCCTGCCACCACCCCCCCCAGCCTCTCGTCAAACAAACAGCTCTCGAACTTTCCGCGTCCCTAATGAAAACCACACACTGATTTTTCGTGGCAAATGTACTTGCTGCAAATAAACAGACATCATTCGCCAAAAACCAAAAATCAACAGTCCATTCCATTCATTGCCAACTGTACCAAAAACACCTTATGCAACACTGCACCAATACAATGTATTGTTCCATTGCAGGTCAAAGTTGGTCATCGACTTTTCGGTGGCTTTTCGACAGGCCCCAACTGGAGCGCTCATAATTCACGTCGCAATGTATCGCCCCATAGAATATCGCGTTCGAGCGCGTGCCAAATTGAAAATTTGTCAAACGAAATTGAAACTATCGTGCATTTCGCGAAACTCTCACCCAGATAGGCGGTGCGGCCGGTTTGCGGCGCAACATTATAATAATTTTGTTGCCAGTGCAAATTTATCGAACGTCGGAGCGTCGGCTTATCTTATAATATATCACATGGACATGATTATCAATAAACAGGGTCACTCGCGTGTAATTGATTGGATGCGGCCGTTTGCCTACCGCAAATGTTCACTCTGCCATATACCGCCTGAGCCCACTATGATTTGGTACATCATCAGAAATTGAGTAATATTTTATCTCCTGTTTGATGGAAATAAACTTTTATATTACGCTCGGTCCTCGCTGAGATAATACGTTGTAAAATGAATGAAAATGGACTATAAGCTGAAAGAGATAAGACCCGTTTATACTTATTGTGTTATTTATTAATATAGCTCTGGCGCAATTGGAGCTGAGCTTTTGATTATGGCTGCATAATTGTCCCATGATTATGGTCGCAATTTCCGGTTTTGGTGGAGGCGCCTAGGTACACTGAGGATGCGGATAAATCATAACGATTGCAATGCAAATTTGGGAATCGTTCGCATGTGAGTGGAGGCGCCGGGCTGAACAGAATTACAATCACAAAGATATTACCATGGTTGTATCCAATTCATTAAAATTAAATTTTAAGCTTTCCTGTAAGAGTAAATAAAAACTATCACAAGTGTGATTTGAAAAAGTTGACTTTCTGCAATTAGTAATAATTCCTTCTGCAAAGTTGCTGCGTAGCAAAAAACTTGACGCCAACTAAAGGCGAATAACTAGAAAGAAAACTGTATTCGCAAGTTTTGTTAAAACAATTAAAATGCTCGACGCGCTTCTTGCAGTCGGAAGGCGCGGAGGAACAGAAAAGAAAGAAGCGCGAAATGATGAAAAAGTTACAAAAGATTCTTAATTAAAATTATGAATTATGCATTCGGTAATTAAATATTTCCCCTACCACGCATCCCAACAAACCCTTGCTTCCACGTTTCTACGTTTCCACTTGTCTGTCACGCCGCATTTTTTATTATACTCACAGGTTGTTACTTAGCACAATAAACTGTCTTATTATTATAATAATATTGAATTAATAACAACGTAGGTATTTGCAGTACAGAAAAAATGTTAATTAACAAGCATCCCTTTGTCCATTGCTCTGCTTAATATCTCGTGCACAAAATGTAAGCTCTGGCTCGGCAAACGTGACGTCATTACAGCTTTGTGTTGCTTGCCCGTCGCCTCCACCGTGAGCTGCGTTGCGTTGCGCCGACGTCGTTTAATGCCGTTTTAATATAAACTCGTCATCCACTCGATGCCTTTTTGTGCGAGAAGTGGAAGATAACACGTAAGCAGAAACGCTCGTAAATCGTTATCGGCGCTCACAATTGCATTATTAAAACTTTATATCTTCACGGTGCATTCGCAGATTTATTAATTTTGTCGTGCCGACAATTTTACCCCCTCCCAGCATTCTCGCGCAAATTCAAGCTTCAGCGCATCGTCTACCCGGCGCTTCAGCGTGTTTCAAGTGCTTCGCCAATCTGCTGAATTTGGCAAAGCGAAAAATTCAAATATGATTCACTCTGAAAGATAATCCAGAATTTTAATATTTCATGAATATGACGGAAGCACTTCCAACAAAATATAGTCGTGGTAGGGCTATGACTAAAAATGCGCTATCAGTTGGTAAGTACCTACCTACAATAATTGTAGTGGTGGAAGTTTCGGCATGGAATTGGGGTTGCGTATGAGAGATGGGGGCGCGCTGAGAGACCAAATGAATAAAAGCATACTTAGTACACGAAGCGGGAGGGCTTAAAGTATTGTGTCGGGAAATCCGGCAATAAAATTGATTTCGAATACCCAATCGTCGGACTCAACAAATTTATTATACCATCGACCCCCCACTGGAGTTCAACCATCTCCACTCGCTGGAGCATTCTTTGTGTGCTCGCCAAGCGATGAGAATCTCAACATGAAAATACTTCACTTTAGCCCATCCCTATTTATCCTTAGATTTGTATTTTATTTTAATTACTTTTTCTGCGTCTTTTGTTTCTTTCTTTTTTCTTTGGCGCTCCAAGGGCTCTGGCTGAGCGGGCAAAAACTCAAAACACAAACAAGGGCAAAGGCAGTCGCACAATTTTCTAATTTAAATAACAAATAAACCCGCCGAAGCCACCGTTGCCGCCGGATTACTGTCTGAAACACGCGTTCCGCTAACAAGGGTTGAGTCGGTTGAGTCATCGGACGAAGAAAACTGCGTCCGGCGGCACTCGACACGCGAAGGGGGATGCTGCTAGCGCTAGGAGTGTGTGCGACGAGATGTGGAGATGTAACCGAGGGCAAATGAGCGTGTGCACCCCCCATGGAAATAGAGTTTCTCAGTGGGGGGGTTGCCATATTCACCAAAGCCCCCGCGATTGAAGCCACTATGGATCATCTCATTTCCGTATCGAATTGGATGACGTCACTAGCAGCAAACCAACTAAAAGAAATCTTGAAAAGCTGAAAATTAATTTTGTTGGAAGTTTTATAGCAAAAAGTATACGGAACTTTAAAAGCTCGCCATTTGAACGATAAGTTATTCGCTGGAATTACTCTCTCGATAATAATCTGTTTACTGGTTTTTATTGAATTGGTTCCACATCGCAGAAACCCTTTATGCAAAAGAGGCGGTCGTAAAATAGGAACCCACCCCTGGCCCCCACGTTGCCGGGCGCTGCCGTCGCGGGAAATGTAACAACGTGCATTACCGATATTAAAATTCCAAAAACGACATAAACGTTGTCAATAGAATATTCGTTGGCAATTTTTATTCGCCTCGCGTGCCGGCTGCTTGTAACCATCGACACGCCGCCAATGGTTTTCATCCCTCGTCCCTAGCGCGCCGCTCGATACCCCGAACATACAAGTACTAGCACAACACGCCGACGATATCAATGAGCAACGCTACGAATGCCAAATGTGAATCTGAACCACGCCGCAGCAAAAAAAAAGCTCTAAAAAACTTGAATCATTTTTGCAGTCTTTTCCACAGGGGTAATTTGACATCTATAACATTTAAAATTCTTATTAAATACCTTTTACAGAGACGAATAAGAGAAAGTAAAATAGAATTATAAAATGAATGAAAGAGGAAAAAAAATAATTAGCAGGGGTTAAGTTAATTAGACGTATTTCAGGCGAGTGGTGTAAACCCAAACGGCGAGTGCTTGTTACATCCTCGCTGAAAACCATCCGGAATAATTACACAGGTTGATAAAAACCTATCACAAATCATTGTTAATTGAAAAAAAGGTTAAAAACTCCGAAGTGTTGATCATTGATTTGCGTAAACATCGGTAGTTTGAAGTTGAATGGAAATTGAAATTTTGTCAAATTTATTTTGAAACAGACTGAGTTAAGCACCCGCGGGTGATAGCACGTTGGCACGTTGGTAGCATTTGAGTTGAAGTAAAACTACGGACGGGTTTAATTGACACATTCAATCAATAATAAAATTTACATTTTCGGGTGGCAATTCCAACCAGTCGAGGTGAAATGCGTTTCGTTCACCGAATCCAACCCTTGTCAGATCCAAGCCTCATGTATACCACCTCACAGGTGCTGCATCAAAATAGTACAGAAGACCAAAAAAATCAAAATCTACTATTTTTTTGGTTTTCGGCCTATATGTAAAAAGATAAGTCACTCAGTTCTGCCAAACCTGTCAATAAGTATGCGCTCTGTTTCTTGCCTGTTTCGTTGAGTACCACTTTGGGCGGTTGGGGCAGTGTCAAATTATAGTAATCACAGCAATGGCACGCCATCGCACAATTTGTCTCACTTATGCGCGAGTTTTATCTGCGCGTAGAGTATGAATCGCGATATGTTTTTACGACAACTAAATATAACAACTGCGGTTTAATATAGCCATATATTAGTCGATAGCGGATCGGTCAAAATGGCGCGCAAAACGAGCGTTTGTGCATGCAGAAATCCAACAAAAATTAATTTCAGCCCCAAACACTTCGACTGTATGTGATTTGCGCTCGTTTCGCATGACTGTTTTTATTTTTCAATAAACCCGCAGCCATATCATTAAAACCATGGGTTTAATAATTTTGCACACTTGCATATACAGTGATTTTCATTTACCTCCGAATCCATTGCACACAAGGATATACAGGTTTACGCGGAGCAAAAATTGAAAAAGTTAAAAAAACTGTTTTGGTAATTGCTCTCAAACCACTGGGGCGATTTTAATTTTCTCTTCTGTTTTTTGAGGTTTACTCATTTATTTGGAATGCCTTGGCCTATGTTTGGCAACTAATAAATCACCCTATATTTTGGATTAAACGCTTTCATTTTACAATTGATAGAAATGGATTTTTCCGCCATGTAAAGATGGATCTTCAAAGAAAGTTATTTAGGGTGCGCTGAACACTGACATTAGGGGTAACTAATACTTGTCTATTTGATAAGTCGCCATTAATCTTGCGCGGAAAGGGGACCGGCTGCTATAAATCTCTCTGCCTCTCATTTTCCTCATCGATCATGGTTTAGAACGAAACGTACCGTGTTTATCTCCGCGTGACACTCATCGGAACAGTAACGCAGTGCAATGCGATTAGCTGTTGGTGCAGTGTGGATGCGCCGGGCACGTGATAGTTTTAACTCTTCCTCGGACGGTCGGACGTTCGATTGGAATTTAATAGAGAATACTTTACCGCAAGGCCGCGCAGAAGCGGAAAACTCGACGTCACCGTCGCTGGTGACGTCCGAGATTGCTTTTCGAGCATTCGGGAGAGGCGAGTTTCTCGCGTTTTGCCTAGCAGCGAGGCCCGCATTCCAGACTTAAGAAATTTAATTAAAAAAGTAAAAACATATCGGCATCGGCAAAAACCGCTCCCAGCCAATAACGAGTACACCGAAGCACGCCAGCACAACAAATTGGAATACTTTTACCGTATTGTTTCATTGTGCGCGCGCGCCGCCACGCGTCGTTTCATTGTTGCGTTGGTTGTTTCGCTTACACGTCTTACATTTCCCAGCAAGCCATTATACGCGTCGCGGCGCGTTTCCGTGTTGCATTGTTGCCCCGGAGATCGCTCTCATTCTCGGGCATCTCGGCGCACACGCCGCCGCTTTTATTACTTTCTCATCGGTCATTCGCGGAAAGAAATTGAATGAAAATCATCGCGTTCGGATGGGCGCATGCCATGCTGCATGTCTGCACCGGGATGCTTCGAGTCTTCGAGGTGAACGCGCTCCGCCAACCGACAAATTGATTTCGTAACGTTATTATAACGCTGCGTAATGTTATTTTTTGCCGGCTCGTTTCACCACTGTCTATTTAAGCACGAGTAATTCTCTATTCTCTCTTGGCATTTCGTACCAACAAGCCTGCAAGACTCAAAGACTCCGGATTGAGTTGGTGCGCTCGCCTAGCAGTGGGAGGGCCAAAAAGGAAGACGGTAACGACGATGAGTTTTTATTGCGTTTTAAAGCAACTCGTGTGTGCTACATTGTGTCTTTTACTGCCGTTTCTTTTTATTCATTATTCGCTGCGCCAACTCCAACCTTAGCTTCCTCCATTTTTTCTTGCTTCTTCAACGAAAAGAAACGAGTTGTATCCGATTCGCTTCGAGACTTTTTATGGGCTTCAGACGATCTGCTATATCACAAACCTCAAAAATCACAATTAAATTTCCTTGTCCGGCTCGCTTCGAATAAGAAGACAAAATATCGAAATCTTAAAAGTGTAGCTCCCTGTTTGAAGAGTATTTGGAAAGGAGGTGCTGTTCGATGCGGAAACCGCCCGAAACTCCCAGGAAAAGACCGATTTACATGATCGAGCCATCAGGTCAGAACGGCGGAAATTCCGAAATGCCATACATCATTCTGTACTTTAGCGAATCCGAGAGCCCCCGAAATACTTGTATGGATGTACTTTGCAAAGTGATACTTTATCTGATGGCGACGAAACTGCACCGATTGTCGAAGCTGGGGAGCGCGCACACATCTTCAGTCAATACAAGCGACGAGAAAAATGTCCAGGATGAGGAAGGATGTGGGAAATTTCCGTTGCCATCCAGATCGTGCACGGCAAAAATAAATCAACTCACGACACACAGTAGAGCTAAACTCATTATGTGTAGATATAAGTTTAATTGGTTGTTAAATAATTATTCAGTGCATGACGCGTTTTCGCAATCCGTTATTGTATGACTAATCCCCGTGTGCATTAACTCGTCTTCGTCGCGGGCCGTCGCGTTGCGAAGGATTACATTTGGAAGCAAAAATGTACAAACGTATAAATGCATAAATATGAAATGTTTAGCCCGACGGCGGTCGTTAGCTCTAGCAATATGTTTATGCTGCTGCGCGCTTTGGGTAATTTCCGGCATCAAAATGATTTGCAAAGACGCTCCGCGCACACCGACGCGTCGACATGGTAATAACGATTGTCGTAGAAAAATGGCGGCGGCGCGCGCGACGTGGAACATTTGAACGTAAAACACGTTCGACATATAAACAGGAAGAGCGCAAAATCTACCTCGGCACGTGACCACATTTTTCGCAGACGTCGAAATTCGGTCACGACGCCGCAGCGCGCTCTGCGCCAGCCATATCGAAGCGATCAGGCTGGAACAAGCTCGTGATTTTTTCCGTGCTGGGGGAAGGGGCGGCGCGTTTTCATTTTCCCGCTTGTTTCCCGGCTCCCGCCCCCGTCTTTAATGATACCCACAGGTTCGTTTTTCCTGTCGCGTTTATATCGAAATTGATTTGATCAAGTTAATACGGATCGACCTATTCTTCATTTCCATCTTTGCCTCTTTGTTTTTGCGCCTCCAGCTTCCTTCTTTTTTCGTTCTGTGATGGGATGGAGAAGTGGTTCCGAGGATAATTTTTTCCAACGTCGTCGCAAAATCAGATCGAATTAAATTATTTCGTAGCAGAAGCGACTTGAGGACAAAAGAATAATTTCTTTGACATCGTTGGATTCAAAAACGAAACAATTATGATTCAGGACGATTCATGACTCACCTCCGCCAAAGTGCAAGTCGTACTCGAGATGACAATTGCTTTGTGCTAGCATAAATAAATCTGCATTTTTAAGGTCGTTTTCGCTCGATGCCCGCATTCGTAGACTATGAGTAGGTATACCATTTATGCAAGATGAAGTCTGCGCCATAATACGCCGATGGAAACACATTTCCGTCAACCATTCAGATTTATATGATGTTCGAGAAATCAGTAACCGAATGGAAAGCAGGAAAGGCAAAAGCAAACGCACGAGTGGGACTTGCCTTCGAAAATCATTGCTTCGAAATGCCCCTTTTGCGTCGACACTCCGGCGTCCCTTTTTGACAAACACAAATACGCACGGCACAAAAGAGCCTGCGAAACTGGTACTCTGCTACATGCTAATATGCAGGAAAAAAGAAAGCCAGCGCGGAAGGAAGAAGGAAACGAGTGAAACGAGTAATAGAAGTGAAAATAAAGCTCAAGACTTCTCCCTAGACAGCGGGTGGAAACTTTGTCCTTTAATATTCATATCTGCTACCGCACATTCTAAATATGTCCGACTAGTCAGTCGCCCGAAACAAAACCAATATGTTGATGGCAGTGGCGAGTGAGTATTGATTGCGGTGTTGTGGTAAGTGGGTTGAGGAGATAAATTTAGACAGTAATTCCGTCGCCGTGTACAGTGC
>JARJDQ010019837.1:0-21341 GCA_030264215.1 Geostiba sp. GC000077
ATTCTTCGTGAATGGCGTGACAGCATGCGCATTTGGCCGCAACCGTCCGCGAGCGAGCGAGATGCAGCACACGACGCGCTAATATCAGACTGCGCGCGGAAGAGATTCCAGGTTAGACGTACGGTCGTTTGTTTATGCATGATGTAATGTTTGTATATAACCAGAGATATAACGGCCACTCTGTATTTGTGCCTAAGAGCAAAGAGGATTTTAAGTTTTTAGCAATTAATTATGGTAAGAGCTCTTGTTTTCAATAATGTTTGCAACATCTAAATTACTTTTGTTCTCTTTCCAGGCGCGTAATACTGATAAAGCAATAAATTTAATATTTTGAGACTTGTTTCTACTCCAATGAATTGGTGCTAAGATTTTTAAGTTTGGACTTATTTTTATTCCTTTAGGACAACGTTGGCTGGTCGCTCGTGTGCGATTATTTACGTCTGATTCCTTTCGTTCTTTGTAAACTTTAAAGTTTTAAAAGTGTTAGCTCATGTCCATCTAGCGGCGATGTGGTGAACTAAAATAAAACCAAATGAATCTAACCTCACAGAAACAACGTTTCTTTACGAAATACATTTGTGCCCAAGAAGAATTTAAGTTTTTAACAATTAATAATGGTAAGAACTCTTGTTTTGAACAATTCTTGCAAAAACTAAATCATTTTGTTCACTTTCCAGGCGCGTAACGCAGAAAAAGCAATGTAAGCTGATTATTTTAAGACTTCTTTCTACTTCAATTAATTGATTAGAAGATATTTAAGTTTTGACTTATATTTTTACTCCTTTAGGACAACGTTGGCTCGTTGGCGAGCAGCACAAGTTGGCGACCTCGATAAGCACAAGAAACGGCGTCCGTACCTCGCCTCCGAGTGCAAATCGCTGTACGCGTGCGAAAAATGGCGCATGCAAATTATTCGCGAAATTGCCAAGAAAGTTGCGCAGATTCAAAACGCCGGGCTTGGCGAGTTCCGTATTCGCGACCTGAACGACGAGATCAACAAGTTGCTGCGTGAAAAGCGCCATTGGGAGGCGCAAATTAAGGAATTAGGTGGTCCTGATTATTCAAAGATTGGCCCTCGTATGCTTGACCATGAAGGCAAGGAGGTGCCAGGGAACAGGGGCTACAAGTATTTTGGTGCTGCCAAAGAACTGCCAGGTATGTCTCGTGTCGCCTAGGTTTCAAGTTGTTAAAATAATTTAATTAATTTGACTGATTTCCTAAATCACATCCAATCATGTCTCACATAAATATAAACTGGGATAGCATTCATCATTTTTTTGGAGGGAGTCTGAATTATTTAGCTTGAAACATCCACTAACTATGACCTAATGGTAATAATGGTAATCATTAATATCCAGATCCAGTAATCACGTTGATTGAGAGTGGGGGACAAGGGGAAGGGGACAAGGACACGTAATTAAAATATCGTCATTCTGCAGGTGTGCGCGAGCTGTTTGAGCAGGAGCCGCCGCCGCCGCCGCGGAAGACGCGCGCCGAGATGATGAAGGACATCGATGCCGACTACTACGGCTACATGGACGACGATGACGGCATCATCATCCCGCTGGAAATGGCTGCTGAAAAAGAAGGTAACTCGATCAGACGAATCAGGAAACATCTCACCACAAAAATTTTCAGCGATACAAAAAAGTATCGTAGAGTACAAATCCAAAAAGGAAGAAAAACTGCGCAGCGGAGCAAACGAAAACTCTGACGCAGAGGAGGAGGAAGAGAACATATATGCCGTTCAATCCGACGAGGACGAGAAGAAGGATACTGGGGACGGGGCGCAGAGGTATACGGCGCATGTGCCTGTGCCGTCACAGCAGGATGTGGAGGCAGCGTTGCTGCGACGTCGCAAGCAGGAGCTCATGGAAAAGTACGGCATTACACCGATGGAAACGTAAATACAACAATAAAGGCTTATTTTTTTTATACCTTTGAACATTTCAACCAAGCCGGCTTAAGCGCTCGTTAGAATTCCTCGACACAGCAGCGTGAATTCGGTGACAGTTTCGCTGAGGCGGCGCTTGTTGGCTTTTTCGCGCAGCACCGCCTTGACAAAGTGCTCTTTTTGCTGTGCGTTCACCCGCGGCGATGGAAAACCCTCCTGCTGCAGCAGCGCGTGCAACCAGCGCGCTAGATTATCACAGTATTTCTTATTCAGCGCCAGAAGAATGTCGGCGAGTACATCTGCCGACGCTCTTGGTGCCGATCCTAAAAAAAAAACGATTTTTGTTTTAAAACAAAGGAAAGAGCAAACAACAGTGCTTTTCATTTATCCTCGAATATAGGCCAATAATGCATTGCCCATACAGGGTGTCATCGAAATGCATGTCAATCTACACATGGTACGATTGTTTGGTTGATTCTGAGTACACAGCCGAAACAAAAGTTTTAGGCTATAACCGTTTTCAAGTTATACGCAATGTAAGTTGACCAACGGGAAGTAAGATTACGAATTAAACGGTTATTGGCGGTTTAAATCGCCGTTAACCTACTATGATTACTGTAGTCAGTATGGTGATTTTAAATAAAATTAATTGATGGTAACAAAATAAATGGCCGTTTAAACCGCCATTTGTAATCTTGCTTCAACGTAAATGGCGTATAACTCGAAAACGGATATTGCCTAAAACTTTTTTCGGCTGTCTACTCAGAATGGATCAAAGAATGGATCATGCATTTCAGGGACACCCTGTATAAAACTGCTGGCTTATGTTTCCAAGTATAGAATTGTCTCGAACTAAACACGAAAATGGACGGACGCCTGAATGTACTTGGGTGTTTAATGAGGTGACGGCATTAAGGCGCTGAATTTGTGTTTACTTCACCTGTTTACTGCGCGCATGCGCATGTTGTTTAGTTCGAGGAAATTTTGTGGCGCCGGCTGTTTAGGAATATGATCAATTATTTTATAAAGAAAACTTACCTAAACTGAGTAATACTCTCATGACTAGTGCCTCGCCGTAATTATGCACAACGGCCGCCTGTCGCGTTTCGCGACTCTGCGTGATAAAGTTCACCAAGAACGCGGTGCAGGCTTTAATCGCCGCCAATTCGTTCATGCCGAGGCAAACCGTGGCGCATTGAAACAGCGCCGCGCAATCAACGCCCCCATTGACAATGAGCTGCGGCACCTTCTTGAAGATCTGCGCCAGCAGCGAAAAGAACCCCTCGATCAGATCCGTTTTATCCCCCAGCGTGTTTGTACCATTCAGCTGTGCGATCAGCGTCAGCGACGTGCTGATAATCTCAGCCAACAGGTGCTGCATGGTCGGCGCATACTCGGGATCCTTGCCGAAGAGAATCATCGCCGTGCGCGCCACGACGAGTATGCTCGGTTGCGGCGTCTCGCGATGAATACGCACTACCAGCGTGAGAATGTCATTGACTAGCGGCTTGGCATCGTCCATGAGCGTCGTTAGCGTTTGCTTCAGGAGGAGGGCAAGGACTTCGATCACCTCCGAGTTGGTGTGATATTTGGAGCCGATCATCGTGTACATGGACAGCGTGTTTTGTACGACTAGTAACAGAGGCTGTTGTATCGTTGATTGCATACCATTGGGCACCTCATCATCGGCGGGCTGGACGTACAAAGAGCCAAAGAGCGCCGAGAGGATTTTCAAGCGAGTGATCAAACGCACCGCAACCGCATCGCCTTGCGCTTGATTCAGGAGAGATTGTATCTCCTCAAAGGACGGCGCAAGGATGACATTTAAATACTGCATTGTATTCGCCACTGGGACAATGCTAAGGACTTTCCCGACGCTGTACATGATGCGCACACACTCGGAGAGCTTCAAATTCCCGCCCTGCAGACCATTTTGGCACGCAATCAAGATTTGCTCGGCGTATGGCAGCAAAAACTTCTGGCAATTATGCGTTAGGTCTTTCAGCGCCATCGTCGCCGCCGGCGACACCTCCGGATTGCTCAACCCCGTGATCACCAGCGGCACCACCTTACACAGCATATTGGGATGGTCGGCCAACCACTCCGAATACGCCCCAACGCACTCCAAACAACTACTCAGCACTTTCACATGCAACGTGTCGTACGGGATCGTCTTCAGCGTATGCATCAGCTTCGGCAGGTACAGATTCTCCAGCTCAATGCACTCCGCCACCGAGGAGAACGCATGCAACACGGCTTCGACCAGATTCCAATGGCCCACGTTAATCGCGCACTTTCCCAGCGCATCCTGCAGCTGCAGAATGAGAATGTCTAACATCTCAATGTTCAGCACATTGTAGCAGTACATGAACGTATCGCTGATGTCCTGCCGATAGCAGCGGAACATCTCCTTATCGTCCAGCGTCCAGCCGCACGTCACCTCGCACGACGGGAACATCGACTTGCGCAGCATGACGCACGTCAGCTGCCTGTAGTACGGCTTGATGATGAGCAACAGTTCCGAACAGCTCGTCGTGTCCAACGCTAGGATCTCGTCCTGCAGCGTATACCAAAACCCAAACGTCACCGTACTGCTGGACTCGTCTACCGGATATGTCCCGGGGAGGTCCGTACAGCCCAAAATACACGCGAACAAATCATTGGATATCCGTCGATCAGTCTCTTCGTTGCTTCGCAGGCTCGTCACGAACAATTTGCAATGCGTATCGCCGATGGTTTCAATCAGCAGGTAGACACTGGTCATGATATCCTTGTTGCATTCGGCGCTGGATTTTTCGTTGTTTAAGATCTTGTTGAATTTGTCTAGAATATTCGTCGTGTGCTTCATTACATAGCCGGGATATTTTGTGGTGTGCGGATGCTGGACGACGGCGGTGAGCGCTTCCAGCGTCACCTCGATGAGCTCCATCTCCTCGGCGGACATGCACTCCGGGTCGGAGCGATTCCAATAGACGAAGCATGTGAGATCCACCAGGAGGTTCATGACACGTGAGCAGTCGTCGATGGTAACGCCGCCGAGTTGGATCCACGCTGCGGCGCACCGCGACGAGTGCAGATACGTGGTGATGTTGGACATGTCGAAGTTGGCGGTGGGGATCGGCACGAGGCACATCTCCACTACTTTGAGAATATCTTTGGAAACCTCCTGCAGCACGGATTTCACGCGTTGCCTTTGACTGGTTGACAATGTCGTGCTCTCAAACTCTTCGGGAATGACGGTGAGTATCTCCAGGAGTATCCAGATGACTCTTTCAGGTTCAACATTTGGAAGATATTGGGGCTGAAAACTGCTGACAAGCTCCTCAAATGCTTTGGGCCAATGATGTGGAACTGTGTGTATGATATAAGCTGATAACTGCAAGTTTTTCAATAATAATAAATTAAATAAATTATACACATCACCCAGTATTTCAATATTTTAACTTTATAACTTACAGTTATGCAAAGTCTGTTTAGGACTATTTTGGGGCCCATGGCAAAGTTCACAATAGCCTCCAGTATTCGTTTCTTAAGATTTTCATAGTGTTCTGGTGGCACTTCATCCCAGGCTTTCAGGAGCTTGTTATGCAGTGTGGTGGCAGCGAAAAATTGTACTTCAGATGTCTGCAACATGCAACATATTACTCAGCCGATACTCGGCACTTAATCATGCTGAATTGCTTACTCTTTGCGGGTGTAGCAGCTCCCAGACAAAACTCCACGCTTGTGATGAATTTTGGGCTTCAGTTAGCCACTGATGGGCTTCAGCCTGCTGTGCTGCCTCCGAACGGTAAAACAGACACACCGCCTTCTCCAGGTTCTCCGCGGTGAACTCCATTATGTGTTCTGTTTCAGTTTGTAACTTTACACAGCTAGTTTGCGAATTTACTTAAATATAACCTACAAATCGAGCTATTGTTGCGACCTGCGACGATAGCAGGCAAATCTGACTTTCTGTTGGGGGCCGTCTCTGCGTGGGTGTCACATTGTTCGCCCCACGATCTGAACGGCAAATTGCTCGTTTTGATGTTACCGGAGGTCCGGAGGAAAATGTTTATTTTTGCAGCGCTTTTCAAAACCGTATCCGTATGATATCAAGGTCCCGGCCGTCTCAACCTCTCGTTCACTCTATACTCTGCAGCTCCATCCAGTCTCTATCTCATAATAGCTCTACCTCTCTCGCTCACTTGCTCGGGATCGAGCCTGGGATCCTCCGACCCTCTCATCTCAGGCAACAAAACAGCTGCTGCCAGTTGCCAGAAGTGCCGTGGGATGGCGACTCCATTGCGATTTTGAACCATAGACTCTAAAACTTTTAAATAAACTTTTCCAAGAATTATCCTGATTTTTAAACAAAATTATGAGGCGCACATGAAAGAAGAACGTTCTATGTAGTTTTCAATATCACGCCCTAAAGTTAGATTTGACTTATGGTAAATGGTACACAAGCATACACAAGGGACGCGTAAATGCTGCGACGTGTGTGATTTAACCTAAAAACAAAATTGTTTTGTTGAATCCAGTTGAATGTTTTCTACATTTTCTTGACTAATCACGATTAGTTGCTAAGTAAACCAATGCCGTATCCAGAGTCACCGTTTCTAGAAGATTTTAACAATGATATAATCATTCCTTCATCATGTCCCATACAAAACAAGGTAATTATCTGTATTTATAAAATCATAACAAATTTTAGTCCTATGAAATACAAAGTGTTTAGTTCAGAGTGTTCAAACTAAAAACACATATTGAATATTTTTACAAGAATCAAATACTTGCGGATCTGAAGAAATGGTTGTGCCAAACACCAAATATAACAACAATTAGAATAGATCCAAGGAGACCAAGCATTGAAACATTGATCCAAGGGCAATTGCTCAAGGTATTGGCAAAATGGCAAATATTATAATGTTTTTTATCATCTGAGATCATAACAATACAATGCCTTAGATTTATTCAACACAAAACATTGTACCACCAAAAGTTTACAAGCATGCAACTCTAGATATGCTTATAGTGGAACATCTTGATTCCAAATACTTGGATTTGATCAAAGTTGAAAGAGAAGTAATTGTAGATTACAAATGTGGTGCTGCTATATTGAGAGGTGCTCATATATTTGCTCCAGGTGTTATTGGCATGACAAAAGGTAAAACTAGGTTATACTACAGATTATTTGAACAAAAAGAAAGTTTTATGACATTACATATGTTTAGATTGTAATGTTGGTGATAAAGTATCCATCTTTACCGACACGAACATAACCAACAAATGTAAGAAAGGCTATGCTCAGATTTGGAACTCGCCCGGAAAGCATTTCATTGCAAATGGCCGCGTGGTGCTCACACGAAGCGAATTATTCTGCTCGGAACCTACAAAAACGTACGTTTAAAAAAAAAAATTGCGTTTTTTAATTAAAAACATGCTTATTGCTTATAACATTTTTGTTTATTGATGGTTTATGACGACTTTAGAGGCATTGCCATTGAAATAACAGCCACGATCAGTGGCTGCCCTCAGCTGGATCACTCACTTCTACATGATCACGGCGCCATGTTGCAAAATCTTCCCTCAATCGTAGCCGTCGAATGCCTTGAGCCAGCTAAACATTCGCGTATTCTCGACATGTGCGCCGCGCCAGGCGGCAAGACCACACATATTAATGCACAAATGCAAACGGGGAGTTTTCTCATGGCTTGTGACAAGACACCACATAAAATTCTCCAGCTTCGGCGCACATGCGAAAAGTACAACATGGAAAACATTCGCATAGAGTGCGTGGATTGGGTGCGCATGAGCACTAGTGCCAAGGTGGCGACAGTGTTGCAAGACGTTTTGATTGAACCATTTGATGCTATTCTACTGGATGCGCCATGCAGTGCGACTGGCAATCGTCCACAGCTTGTGAAACTGTTTTGGAGAGTTTTGTTGCGGTGCAGAAGAATTTAATGCGCTCCGTGAGTTCAAAGTAAATTTAACCTCAATTTACTTCATGTGCGTTTTGCAGGCTGTTAGTATGCTACGAGCTGGTGGTACATTGGTCTACAGCACGTGTTCGGTTGCTGTACCGGAAAACGAAGGTATCGTTGCCTACGCATTGAAAAAACTGCCTTTGGAGCTCGTCCCCGCTGAGCCTAAACATGGCGGCGATGCATTTCCGCTAGAGGGCGTGAAGCATCCCGAGTATCTGCAACGTTTTGGTCCGAATGACACCAGCGATTCGATTGGTTTCTTCATTGCGAAATTCAGAAAGAAAATAAACGATGACAAATAATTGGGCTATATTTTATTAGCTGTGAACATGGTTAACACGTATCTGGCCTGTAATATTGCTCATTCTGCCTGCCGATGCCCGTGCACGTGATGTGAAAGTACAAACTCGGTATTTGCGTGCGCAGCGTGACGGTCTCTTCGAATTTCATCTGCATTCTGCATTAAAAACGCCGTTTCATGGTTTCATGCGGATAATGTAAGAACATGATACAATACTTACTGCGGAATGAACACAACCTCCAAATCGTGAAATGCTGGCCTCTCCGGGTTCGTAGTGGTCTCGACCACACCGCTGATCGCCTTTACCTTGAACGTTGCACTTTCCTCGACGATAAAATCAATCCTGCACACTGAACGCATGTTTTTACATAAGACGTCGGAAAAAAGTTCTAATTTGAGGTTATACTCACTTGACGTGTTCTTGATAGTACAAATCTGCTTCATAACGTTGCCGATGTAAACGTCCCCGAAGTCCAGCTCAGGGGGCACCTCCAATATTGGAAAGTAGATCGTCAGGTTCACAGGAATATTCTGACGAACAAAGCCGAGCTGCTCAATGTTCAAATACTTCACCAAGTTGTAGGTGTGCTTGGATATGTTTAGCTTGAAATAGTAGGTTATATCATCGGATTGCATGTCGAACAAGCACGTTGCGATACGGAGGAGCTCTACTTCATCGATTTCGTAGCTGACCGTCAGCTGTACGGAGTCTTCGGGTGGAACAGCTGTAGAGTACCACACTTCCTCAGTCTCGGCGGGCTCGGCCATCTCGGTGGATTTCATGTCTACGTTGGCACTGCAGCGACATCTGTCAAGGATAAATGGTGCCTCCATATTGAAACGCACTGCCGCTTCCACAGCATGATGATTTTTGAATGTGAGATGGCGCCACTGTTTGCTGCGATTGTTGTCGATCACCTGATCCGCGTACAGGGCAAAATGAAGATCATCAGAGTCCATTTCCAGCGTGAGTACAGGCAGATCCAATGTCGCGGTTAATTTCGCTTTCACAGGTTCGCTATTTTGACCCGTCGATCGCTTATAAAGTAGTGGCGAGTGCCGCAGAGCAGATGACGTGTAAACATAACCTATAAGGTAAGCTTCGATTTCAGTTTCATGGTACGTCGCAGCGAAAGCTTTGGTATTGACACCTAGCTTGATAGCGAGTGTCTCTTTAGAAGCAATACGCATTTCCTGCGGGAACAACTTAAATATGCGATGCTCCGACCTCCCAACGCACTTGCCATGCGCAATGACAAGATTACCACGGGAACTGAGCTCCTCATCATGGAGATCATCATCGTCGGGATGGTACACGTCAAAGAGGATCGTAATCGGTTGCTTTGCCATGTCAGCGTGAGTATGGCGCATGAAAATGTGCCACAGGACTGTTACCGGGATCATCGATACGTTTCTCACCTGTAGATGGCGCAGTTCGAAGTTTGTCTTGTATGGCAATGTCCCGAATCGCAAAATAGCCGTTTTGTGCACATTATTTTGTCCAATTGGAAATTCTAATGGTACGCCCACAATATCAACGATTACCGATATTTTCAACGGTTGAATATTGCTGCTAGCATAGGAATTGCTGAAATTAATTACAAGAGTCTCTTTGTATGTGCCCCAGGTGTTTGCATAGATTGTGAGCAGAATTTCGCTCTTTCCAAAGGGCTGCAGCTCACATTCAACGCAAGCTACTTCGATTGCAATGCCATCAGCACCGACTTTCTTCTCCCATTCATCTGAAAAACGCAGCAAAGATTCAACATTTTAGGTTAGGTTACAATTGTTGCGAGGTTAACCTTCAAGTGATTGAAAGTTCAATCGTTGCAACACTGCATCAATGCGTTTCTTTTCGTACGGTTTTGGTGTGAAGTTTAAGGTTTCCACTTGCAGGATGCCGGGAACAGGACTTTGATTTTCTATCCAAATTGTGGACTTGTGTATCTTTCGTAGTGGCACTGCGCATATTTCTACAACATACTCCGCAATGTTTGCGAAGGCGCTGGCTTCGAACCTGCACCAGAGAAAAGAAGGAATTGTCGTACAATACAGTACTCTGTAATATCGACTGACGCTCCGGGCTCACCTGCACCAAGATGGCGCTGTAATGGTCGTATCACTACTAAACGACGAAGCAGTGGTCTCCACAACCGGAGGTGTTTCAACCTCCCATTCAATTTCCACAGGCTCAATCGACTTGAAGTATCGCACAAGGTCCGAAGGCAGTGTATCCATCTCATCCCCGTCTTCACCGCCCTGCCCATCACATTGCCACCCTCCAAACCTATCCGAAGAGTAACTCTCTGTCTCTGCCATTGTAGCATTATCTGGACTTTCATCACAAGTATAGCTTGCATCTTCCAGATTGAGGTTATCAGCATTATCCGCAATAACAGAGTCCGTCCTACTGGATGTGACAAAAGCATCATCCCTTGGCGGCCACATCACCTGCCTTAAATCAGGCAGGATGACCTTCACGTTAATGTCATCCACCGCCAACATAACAGTAACCACAATCGGCAGTGGTGGATGGTACTCTCCAATGAGATACGATGACGTTTCCATCTGGTGAAATTCCAGGTAGATGTCGTCGAAGATGCCACTCTTAAAGGGTGTAATCGTCGCATCGACACGATGCGGCTTTCCGGGCTGGACAGTAAAATACTTTGGCGCACACTTAAAATTGAACAGCTCGGCATTGTTGCCAAACGCTCCGCCATATTCAAAGATGGCGTCCGCTTGCGTGCGATTGTGGAAGCACAGCGCGAAGGTTTTCGGTGATTCCACATACATGACTTCGGACGGGGAGAGGATGGAGCAGGCGGAGTAATCTGTATGCACACACGCAGTGTAGTCAACGATTTCGTACAGTACAGCGAGGCGACATTCTTCCACCACTTTGCCATTATACACGGTGAAGAGCACCAGATTCGAACTCCATTTGATTGGATACTGTCAAAAATAGGTATTAGGTCGGTCTCATGAATGAGGTTAGGTTAGGTTAGAGGTTATATGAAACTTCATAAAACCTACATTCGCTTGCACTTTGTAGGTTATCTTAACATCTCCACATGACAAATTTGATGCGAATATCTCAATGGTGTTCATCCCGGAGATCTCGAGCTCCTTCAGAAATTGCTCGCGAATTTCCCAGTCAACCTTGACTAGGTTCTGATTGAGAATGGTGAACGTCCTCACATAGGTATTCCCTCTGATGAGACGCCCCATGTTGAGTGAGCGTCGGTTAAACTTTAAATGTGGCGGTTCAACGCAAATCTTCAGCTCGATTCGCCGCTCATAATACGATGCGATTGCAACGCTGCAAACAAGCGCTAGTCACCCGACCAAAACCTAACAAAATGGCCGCCCGCCGTGTACATACCAAATTTCCTGCACCTCATCATCATACGACGTAATCTCGTAGTCCAGGACGAACGTTTTCGGCAATTTGGGTTTGATCTTGAATGATTCCGGATACACCATGACGCCATTGCCGCCGTTCAATTTGTTGCTTAACCACTCGCCGGGCAACTCGCCTGAATGATCGCAATCGATGATCAGCTTAAATTCGCGTCGCACCAACGTGCCGTAGCAGTGCGAGTGCGAACCGAAAATGTTGCGCGGCATGACTAAAATGCGCATGCCCTGCACGAAGCAGATGGCGTGGATGAGTGACACCTGCACGTCGACGATAGGTGGCGCGTCGCTCGATTTCTTCTCCGGCTCTATGCGAGGGAGGATTTTAAAGTGATGATTCGCGGGATCCAGTCTTACAGCACATTGTGGTATGGCTTCTATGATTAAACTAAAGAAATCATGAAAAGTTAGGTACTCAACGTAGGCAACCAATAACACTTTGTTTATGTTGAGTCCAGTGTTGCCAAGACAGTGAATTTTTCACTAGTTCTAGTAACTACTTGTAAGGCTTTTCAGTGACAAAAAAAAATGGAATTTGATTTTTGAGTGCTCCAAAGTGCTCCAGAGTACACTAGTACACTCTGTAGTAACAATGACATTTGCGCATGCGCAAGATCTAGTGACTTTCTAGTAGAATTTCACAGAGATTCTAGTGATGATATCAACGTAACTGTTGGCAACACAGATGTTGACAGAAACGAGAAACTAACCTAAAAGTGGTATGTATTAAAGTTTATTATACCTCAATCCTACAGCATAAAATCCTTCTTCCGTTGTGCTTGGCCGAATGTGAATGCCACATTCAATGTGTCCATATGCCGGAAGGCAATCGTCATCGTTGACGGCAAAACTAACATCATCAAACCCAATTGGATTCAATTGCACTTGCTCATAGTTTGACATGTCCGACATGTTGATCGCAATTAGCTCCCAGCGATATTTCAGGTTAATCATGCTGTTGTTAGTGATCGTGATCCTTTTGATCAGGCTCTGATGACCGAGGATCGGCCCAAAATACAGGACACCACTGGGTGGTATCGTTTGCATCTCCTCGGAGCTGGCGTAGCTGTCCAGCGCCCTTTCCTTCTCCATGCCGAGGAGATAATCGAAGATAACTTCGTCGATGATATCAGTTGAGGAGGTGCGCATGGCGACATCTATCCGCGCAACGCTTTCTTGCTCCAAGCTGGGGCGACCGGAGGGATCGCCTTCCATGTGCACTTCATGCTTGGGTTTTGGTGGTTCCAGTGCATCATCGCGTCTTCTCGCTGAACTGATCAAGGAGCAGTAGGATGCTCCATGGGAGTTGTTCCAGACGATGTAGCCATCGCTGCAGGAGTGCCTCGCGTTCAGGGTGTTCTCGAATGTAAACGGGCTGATCATCTAAACTCCCGGCAGTAAACATTTTTTTCATAAAAACATCCGTTAGGTTGACTGTGAGTTAAGCACAGCTGTAATTAGCGTTTTTATATCGTATCTATAGTCATATCTATAGGAATAGTAGGCAATCGAACTGTCAATGTTGCTGTCAACTGTCAACTGTTCGCGCCTAGTTACGTCGCATATCATTTGTTTCGTGTCATAACAAACGTCATTTTAATTTACGTTTTTTATATCGAATAAATGAATAGTAGGGAACTGTCATTGTGAATGTCAATATTGCTGTCACCTGTCAACTGTAAATTGTTGGTGCCTAGTGTCGTCGCATATCATTTGTTTCGTGTCATAACAAACGTCATTTTCGTACGTTTTTTATATCGAATAAATGATTAGTAGGGAACTGTCATTGTGAATGTCAATGTTGCTGTCACCTGTCAACTGTCAATTGTTGGCGCCTAGTGTCGTCGCATATCATTTGTTTCGTGTCATCACAAAACGCCATTTTCATTAGATCGCATTCATTTTTTCTCACATAGTAACGGCAATGTTTTTTTGAAAATGTAGGCAAGGATATTATGGAATGCATTTTTTAAAATAAAAAACGCAAGATTTCTAAATCATACCACCGCATTATCATACGTCACGGTGTACTTGTCAAAGATGATCACATCGGCGATAAAGTCGATGCTCTCCCATGTGATGTTGTTGCAGACCAAGACAAGATTCTCAATGCATGTGCCGCTCTTTGTACCATAGAAATCCACCTTACACACGATGAAATCGTCCCGGGACAATTCAAAGAAGTTCGGCGTGATTACAAAATCGCCGAAATCCAGTTGCAAATCATCATGCAGTGTCTATAAAACATGTCTCATTTTCTCAGGTGAGTTAGAATAGACTATGGAAAGTGGAAATTGTAGGTTGTGAAACCTACATTAATCTCTTGGGTCAACCATTGCATCTCAGTCATCAGAAAGAACTTCCCATATCCGCCGTTGTTCTTCATGATGAGGTAGGCAACCATATGTTCACCCTCAAAACACGATCCGCATTCCACTGTGTTGTTCAGCGCTCGCACTCGCCACATTTTAAACGTTGGTGCAGCGATGAGGTGTTTCACGGGCCATGTTGGTCGCAGCAGAAATACTGTTAGATTTGGTGATTGTCTACTACATACGAGTTTTACTAAACAGAGAAATAACACTAAGCTTTTAGAGGTTAAAGTCAGAGTCAGTAGATAAGACAGAGTAGCGCATTCTGATGCCATTTTAAATCATACGCAATTTGAGTTGCCTATAGTCACAGCATGTAAGCTTATCCATAAGACTATAACAGTTCCATTGAATGCGTTACTCTGTCTGTTCAAGTAGACGCGGTGTCGCCATCTACCTTTATGACCATGCACCACGTAGTAATCAGTGGTGTCCAAGTAGATATCGCTTTTGAAGAGTACAATAAACCAGGCGCTCATCCCAGCGCACAATCTCAGGGTTTCCGAATCAAATTGAGGCACTACTTTAAAGCAGCTACTCTGCTCTTCAGTGCCCTCAGGAAGGAAGATACTGTGCAAGCTGTTGCTAACGTTCTGCAACTTGAAGCGCTGTTTATACACCACGTTCAGACTGTATTCATTGAAAACAATCTCCTCCTTGTCAACGCGAAAGTCTTTGGGGTTGTAAAGTGGCTTCCTCGGCACTGCTGTCTTCTTCCTAGCACCTTCTCGCAAGCACAGAGTATTCCACGCTTTAATATCTTGCTTAGTAGTGAGTGCTTCATGAGGTGGTATAGTAGCAGTGGCAGTTTTACCTCCACCTGCTGGTGCATTAATTTTTGGTAATTTTAGAACTGTAGCTGTTGTTTTCTGCACATTTCCTTTTGCACTTTTGAGTCTTTGCTGCCTTTTCTGTTCATAAGAAAAGTCAAGCTTCTGAAGGATTTTGGAAGGCATAATATCCTCGCCAGTGATCAAACCGTACTCTTTAACATCATCAAGGTCAATGCTCGGGAAAATTGGATCTCGCTTATAGCGCTTGAACTCTTTTTGGGTGGGATCAGCATCTTGCTCTTTTTCTTTCGCCAAATGTGTCTCAATATTGATCGCGAGCTTCTTCTCTACGATCTGGAGAGCTTCAATTTCTAATTTTGATTTTTCAATTATCTATGTAAAAAATATGTAAATGTTAAAATTAAATGTCTAGAATGTTTGCATGTTTTAGAATATTTTCCAGTGACATACTGTATGTATAGTTTGTGCTGTTTTGCGATCGATTTCCGAATCCACGCGATAATTGCACCAGTTTTCGATGATATTTTCCGGCAGCACCGGTTCTTCAAGCACATCGTGGAAGACTTCATGCAGCAGGGATGATGCGTCCTGATTGTAGCTCACTGAGGAGTGCGGGATGATCGGTAAGGTGGGTTTTTCCACTTTTCGTGGCTCCATGTTTTATTAGTAATCCTCAAAAACACTCACAATAATCAACAACTTTTTGACATATTTGACCACAGTATTTGACATGGAAACCGATTACAAAACTTAAAAACTACAAAACAGGTACTGTGATATCAGTGGGTGGCATATTGATAGTCGCAGCGATAATCGGCACAGATTGGTCCTTCCGAACGCAAAAGACCTTCACATGTTGCAAATTCTGTCCCTCCATCTGCGCATTTACCTGTTGGTTGGCATTGCCGTCCAACTCAGGTTGGATTTCCTCCACTTTCGTCTCAACGCGATAGGTTAACCCTGGTGGGATCAAAGGTAAGGGAATCAAGTAATTTGAGAGTTTGTACAACTCAGGTCGGACGTGAAATACGATGGATAAGTCGAGCAGTGGCTTGGTTGAGTTCATATTCTCAAGGTTGAGGACTAGCGTGAAGTTGGGACCAAGTCCTAAAACTTGCGCTGAGATTTTGACCAGTTCTTTTTCGTTGCCCATACCGGTGGAGTCTGATAAGGAGTGGGCCATTGCACGCGCGGCATTCAGGCGCAGGCGAATCAAGTCTTGTTGGAAATTTCTATGCATTTCTAAACGAAAAAACATCTTCCTTGTGTAGTTGTGTTGCATTTTGAGGTTAGATTTGTACTTACCCACAGCATTCTGTCGCTCCCTCGCGCTCTGCTCCAAAAAAAGCTTGGATCTTTTCGGCAACGGCAAAGGTTTGTTCTGCATCAGAGGTAAGGAACCATCTTGTTTGTTCAGATTAAAGTCTGCGGTTCTTTTGAGGATTTTCAAGTTTAAAATTCCACCTGAAACACACACGCTGATAAATTTAACATCAAATATATGCGTATTCAACTCTTGCTTATGGTAATTATGGCAAGGACATGCTCCTCTTGTCCCATCTGCCCGAAAATGATCAGTGAAGGAGTGTCCGCGGCGTTGAAATGATCGACAAGATGGCGGCCCTTGTAAATCTGCACAGCGCCACCATGCATGCCCACGGCGACGAGCGAAGTGCTCAAATGCTTGAGCGGAATGAGGCACAAGCATGTGATGGGTTTCTTCACTTCGATGGACCATAGTTTGCTACCCTACAATGAAATAATCAATAAATAATGATGTATATGATTAAAAAACGTTGCTACGTTTTACCCTCTTCGTGTAGCAGGTCATTAAATTATCGGACGTCGCAAGGAGGATGTAATTATCCAACGGAATGATCTGCACGTCAATGATATCACGCACAGTGTGCAGAAGCACTCTGCCCTCCAAATATCCACGTCTTAAGAGAGCCACGTGACCTTCACGCGTGGCAATGATAAGGCGAAATTCCACATCGAAAAAACCCTCTGTACGTAGTATACAGGGTGATGCCTTTGCACTACAAACACTTGCCTTAAACATGTAACAATAAAAGTTTAGTTTATGTCTGTTTTTTTTATGTGGAATCGTGAAGAATTACCTGATGCAACACTTGGAAATTCAACGGATCCAAAAAGTACACGTGCCCAGCTTCAGTAGCAACAATAGGCACGGCTGGTGTGGTGACATCATTACTGGATCGTTGCACCGTGGCAATGCACGTAATGGGCGACTGCCTCTTCAGAGGCATGTTCTTAAAATTCTGAATAAACTCAGGGTACTGCTCGACGGGTAGCGTCACCAGTTTCTGCGATCGCGGGGTGAGAGTGTTGTAGGGCACTGATTTGAGGTTATCCACCAAGCTGGAGACACTTTGATGCACATGATCCGGTAGTTTTCCCCAGATATCCGCCTCTAAGGGGGATATCGGTAGACTGGGCACGGAAAACTTAAAGAACGGTTTGGTATTCTTGTAAATTAGGAGATCAAGGCCACAAGCAATGCCAACAGCTGAAAAATTGCATATATTTACTTCATTTTCTAGAATCGTCAATACACCAGTGGCGTACGGTCTCTTCAAAGGTAGAAATGTTACCGCACGCCACTGGTTTTTTGCAATTAGGGTTTCACCAAGCCAAGAATCTTGGTCTTGAATCTAATTCTTGGTCTTCTCTTGATTATAATCAAGAAATATATATTAATTTTGGTTTGGTATATTCTTGGTCTTTCAATCTTGTCTCGAAATAAAAAAATCTTGACAAAATCTTGATCTTGAACATGTTGCGCGGGTTGCGCCATCAATGAAAATCTTAAAATTCCAAGATTTCAAAATCTCAATATTTTGATCTTGATCTTTCCAAATCATGACATAATCTCTTGAAACCCTATTTGCAATAGTCGTGATTAAAGCACCTGGCACTTTGTTATCGCTTGAATCCGTGTAGAAACTGATAATGCCACTGGGGATATCCGGCAGGGGTTGATCAGCGGTGAGCAGGGTGCCTTTGTAGACCTTGAGGCGTGACCGCACGTCCTCTTCAAGTTTGATGTCGAGCAGTGCGAGGCGATGTTCACCATCGCCGGCAAGATCAGCGAGGATCGCGCCCTGCGGCAGGGTGGCAAGCCCAGCGGAGTGATCGGAATGTGCATCCAGCCAACGTGCAACGCTCAGTTCACTTCAACCAACATAAAATTAAACTCTATTATAGGATATTCTTTATTTCAGTTAGAAATTAGAAATTTACCTTCGACTCATTTTTGATGATGAACTGCTTTCATTTGTTTGTGTTTTGTTTTGTCTCGTTGCTAAGCGACAAATTGTAAAACCGTCTACAGACGAGCAGAGTTTGAGTGAACTGTTCGAATGTCCGTCAAAGGACAGATGACTGGACGTGAACCGGGTAAAGATTTAGAAGAGAATGGAGAGGTGTGCTTGTGCGCTGGCGACTCAAGTTGCTTGGCTACTTTGCTTGGCTTGCGTTCGCAGTGTTCGCTGACTCGCTGTTCGCACTCAGTCGTGTTCGGTCGGTCGTGTTGTTTGCAGGCTCGCAGCGTTTTCACTGCGCGCTCGCTTACCGTAAAACTTGAAATGTTGCGCTGAACTCGACTTGAGGCCAACTTTACGGCACCGCGAACAATATCGCAACGATCGCCAACAAACAAAATTCGCCAATACGTCGGCGCCGTCAACCAATAAGTCGGTGTAATCACAAGATTTGTGTGCAACGTACAACGTGTCTCTATACAAGTATAAACGTATGAGATAGAACTTAAACTATTAACATTATCGGGAGAACATTGAGATCTGTGTTTAATCAATCAAGTGTTGTATTTGGTATTTGCTGTGTCCTGTGCGTTGTGTGATTAGCACTTGCAGTGCAATGCAATGTTGACGTTTGGCTTGAGTTTGGAGACTTGAGAGCGGCCGATTGCGATGTTTCGTCACGATCGACGCGATCGGCGTCCTACTTGCTGCCATCGCGAGCCATCGATGTTACGTGGTTACGTCGGCGACGGCGACACTGCTAACGGCTGACGGGGACATTCAAAACGCTTAGCAATAACCGAAAAACATTTCTCAGCAACAGGCCAACAGCAACTGCAACAAATAAAGAAGTGATTTGGTGAAAAGTGTGACTAGCATCTAACGGATTATTCAAAACCAACGAGCAACGACGTCTCTATACTTTACTCATCATCAGTCATCAAATTTCAACTATAGGTAAGCAACATACTTGAAATTGAAGCAACATTTTAAGCAAACAATATGCATAGTTCCTACGATACTAAGTGTTGACTACTGATAACAGTATGCAAATCTGCGACTATACGATTTGATAATTTTGCACACAAATTATCATAATCAGATGTAGAGGTATTTAATCTTTGTTCCATTTATAATGATATTTTTTACTTTTGGGTGCTTGGAAGCTTCGGTATTAATTACAACCAATCGAATGTTGTCGTTGATGTCGAGGAAGTCTCGCGACTTCCTGTTCGTTAATAGTTTCACAATTTGCATTAAATAACATTGAAATTATCGCATCTCAAAACGTCCTTATGTCAGTTGCATCACTCAAGCACGAAATTACATGCAAAACGTTTTAAACACGTATTGACGTCACGACTGGAATGATGGAATGACAAATTTGAGGATGTCTTCCATGTTGAGACTAATTTTTATTGCACTTTCTAACATTTTTCAACCAATTTCACGCGTTTCACCTTAAACGTTGTGTTGTAGGCAACACACTGCTCTTCTGCTTACATTCGGTTAGGCAACCCAATTAACATATTGGTCGAACTTCTTCCCAAAGGGTTAGAATTTAGATTTAACACGCAACGCGCAAGAAACGTTAGAAAAATAGCGTATCAAATATTTTAGTCCTTTGTTCCGCTACCCAGTCATTGTTTACCACTAGTTGCGCACGCATTTCGGTGAGTGTGAGTAATTTGATCAACAATTGCTCAATGAAACATGCGCAAGCAGAGCCGAAAACGCACATTGTTTGCCTGTGCTTTATTGAATGTTGTTTCTGTTTCTGCATTGAATCGGGAATCGGTCGCTTATCACTGCAAGCGCTATACGGTCACCGATTTATCATTTCAATTGAAACCTCGCAACTCGCCTGGCGATTGAATTGCCATTAAATTCAATGCGCAATTAGCAGTAATGCGAAAAATTCAAGGTGATGAGGTGCTGACTGCTGGCTGTGGTCGCTGTGGAGGAATGTATTCGTGTGTTTAACCCAGTGCGAATTCGAAGAATCTATAAATGATGGTTGACGGAAGTTGACGAAAGAAGAAAGGAAAGAAATTTTGACACGTCTCTACTAATTATTTTGCTCGACCCAAATTTCATGTCGAAAAAGACGTCACAACAAGATATTCTATTTTTCACGTTTTCCCCAACCTGTTGTAAGTATACCTACCGTTAAAACAACTCGATGATTTGCACATGAATGTTAAGTGTTTTTCTTCTTTGATTGGCGTGATTATGTTCGATGATTTCATTAATTATCGTTGATTACGCGTCTCTCGTAGACTCGTGGTTTGCCTTGAAGTAAAAGTTAAAGGCATTGACAACATTGAGCAATCGCATCGCACATCACACTGCAATTTGATAAATGAGCAAATTGGAAAATGAAATTGATTGCTTCATAATTACGTCGGCAGCAGGTGCAGGTATCTGTATACTATATTGAACATTGAACATTACACGATGCACTAAGGAGTTGAACAAAGCGTTTTTCTTTAATGTCTTTTAATATTACCGCGGGTAATTAAACAGTTTCACTTTTCTTTCGCTGCGCAGCATAAAAATAATAACTGTTTCTTACTTTCCTGATGTGAGCTGTGAAGTACAAACATTTTAAAGTTTTTAACCTTCATGTTGAGGTTATGTTTGTTGCTTGGCTATTGAAAAGGCCGGCGAATGTCAAATACAAATGCTCGCAAAACTCACATGTCGATTTTCATTTGTTTTCAACATGCTTCAGGCTTATTGTTTAGTCTAACATGCATTTTTTTGCGTTTAGCGATTGCTAGTGCACTGGGCGTTCGTGACCAAACAGTTAGCAAACGTGTTGCATTCGCAGCAAGGTGCATGAAGTCCAATGCAATATGCAACTATGGAAATAAACGCAGTTGCAGTTGCAGCGGCATACGCATGCGCAACAACGAACGTGAAGCGAATGTAAACTCAAATCACAACTGTTCCATGTGCCGGCTAAACATTACAGATGGTTGATGTAGTGAAAATTACCGCAACGGAAGTTTTAACCAAATTGTATTTATTTTTATGGCAACAGTTTGTTAGGTATATACAGCAGGGTGAGTTTGACCTGCAGGTTTCTTCGATTTTGGATAGAATAGTTATTTTTGATGCTAGGGCGTGATGAGGATTTTTTTCCCGAGCGGTCGTGTGCTGACGCACACTCCGACGTATGTTAGAATTAGCGAGGAAAGAATCAGCACGGCCTAACATCAAACAAATTGTTTTCTACAAATGCACACAGATACAATGACATTTTTCAGAGTGCTGTGGAAAACAAATAACTACGTTCCAG
>JARJDQ010019840.1:0-11902 GCA_030264215.1 Geostiba sp. GC000077
CTTATAATTTAAACTTAGAAGTGTAAAATCTTGAAGAAGCTGAGATAATTTAAACGATGACGTGAAAATGCATAAACTTAATTAGCTACCAAAGGTTATAATTAGTGTTGCAATCAATGTTTATCGCCCGATGGCTGTATTTCAAACTGAATAAATTACACCCGCAGTTGACTGATTGGGCGATTGGAGACAATATCTCTAATATATTTAATACTTATTATTGCTTTCGTAGGGTTATTGGTAACATCTGCGCTCGCCGCCCCACCAGCGATAGGCATTCCTGGCGCGATGCCTTGTCTGAGTAGGCACTGCGATTTCGATTCGGATCCTGTATGCGCCGTGGACGATTCCGGCGTCGCGCTCACATTCTCTAACCGCTGCATGGCTGAATTGGCGAATTGCATCTCGGGCATCTGTAATGTCTTGTCCTCGATCCTCAATCACAGAATCATAAATTAATAAACTTCCACTTTGCAGATTATGCGGTAATCAAGCAAGGAGAATGCTGACACCACGTCCAACGACCTGCATATGACCATGATAAAGTTCTATCAGACAATGGCGGATGAAGGGACATGCCAATGCCCTAATATACCTATAATTCTATAATATGCCTATTATCGATTAGCGTGTATATTATTTAGTACAGAACCTCAGTGTACTTTATAATTTATTTATTTTATGATTTTTTTTTTCAATTTTCATCCCCATTCAGTATTCGCATTTGTGAAAAATATGCCGACATGTCTAATTACTTACTTAATAAAGAGTTTATGACTTACATAATAAAGTACTCGTTTTAGGTATATTTGATGATTAATTTCAACTTTCAAAGATTCGAGTCGAGTTGTCTGCTCTACTGGATTGAGCTGGTTTCGGAAGGCGTAAAATGCAGTGATAATTTTGACAAACACTGCAGCTTCGCTCATAAATATGCTGTCGGACAGTCTGTTACCAATCATTTCAAAAAAGATTCAATTTATCTTTTCGTCCGCAATGTGCTTGCAGTGTTATCACTACATAACGAATATGACGTAAACGTAAACTCATATCATAAACCTGATACATACTCATTGGAATTGGATCGGATTGGTATTAAGTATAGGTAAATCAGCAACAACATGGTGGTTATTTCTTGGTGTATAATATTTCCTTAAATAAATTTACAATATTTACAACACTGTGTTAGCAACAATTGCAATATCAATATGATCTTGTTGCACTACTAGCATCTGCTCGTACAAAATGAATAAATAACGCCAATCGAAGTTGAATATTGAATGTTCAGTAGTTCAGTTGGTATTTCTTGTTTGTTATTTAAATATAATCCCGTTGAAGTTCCACTTTTGGTCCGAATATTCCGCAATGTATGCGAACGCAATATTTTAATAATTAATATTCATCGAAATGATATGCGCTTTGGTCTATTTTAAATTATGTTTGCTTACTTCTCTTCTTTTATTACGGTTGCTCTCTTTGTCACCACTGGTAATAATGCAGAAAATTGGTATATTGTGCAGGTGCACCGAATCCATTCGAATTTATCTTGCATTATTACGATTAACAATAACGCATGCACTCCGTTGCTATTATTATTGACTGTATTTTTGCCTCCATGTTTTTATTACTACGAAATGTTCACTGCAAATAACGCCGCTCCCAGTTTATAAGTGTAAAGTTAATAATACATTGTTTATTGTAATTGTGCATAATTTGTCAATTATCTACGGTTATACAAAAGAGTATTTCGGGTGTGTGTTGTGTGTTATCATGACTTTCAAGCTTACATTCCGAAATCTATCCCCTCTTCGAATAAGTCTTTGTACTCAACTTTATCACTCGTTTTCAATTACACATTTTATATTCGTTCGTGTTGTGTATGTAAGTAAATTTAGGAAATGATACCGCTTGTCAAAAAGGAAGTGTGCTCAAATATTTATCTCATTCTGACATGATGTAAGCCTGGATATTATTGATAAACATCATAATTATTTATCATTTCTTCATAACGTCCTCGTTCAATTGTTCTGCTATTATTTTCGGTTGTAGTTGCTTGCTAATTATGGAGATTCTTATGAACGATGAATGTATTATGTACACATTGAAGAGCAAGTAACTTAAGTGATTCATAAGTTAGTTTTGGTTTTAACCGTTAAAATTTTAATTGTTGACATTTTCTCAAATTGAATTAATATGAACCAATATGATGGTTTTTAGAACATCATGAACCACGATTATTCCTTACATCTTACACAATTGAATAAATGTAGTTTTTAATGGTTTAGGTTTTAATCTTCTAATCGGATAGAAATAATCGAGTGTGCAATGCAAATGAAAACACGCCTCTGCTTCCTTGTGTTTATCTGTCAGCTATAGGAACTTGGACCCTCGAAACTAAAAATTACGCGCAGGTGAGAGAAAACAAATATAGGAAAACGCATCGAATCAGATTTAACCAAAATATATATTTTTGTAGCACACAAAAATCGTTTTTGCATTTGCATTATTTTTGTACCAGTTGTCTCTTTTCATCGTGGTCGTCACTATCTTCTTAAATTATTCGTGATTTCGACTCGCGAATGAGTGGCGTTTGGAGCCACTCCACAACCATTTCTTTTCTCTCAAGAATCTAATTCAACGCTCAAACACACATAATTTACTTGAACATTCAAAATTTATACCCATATCGCATTGTGACACTAGAGGACCGAACATAGTAGAGATACGTTAGCGCATTTGCGATATTGTTACAATCATTTTGTCCGAGGAACACTTGAAGAACAAAACAGTCGATGTAAGTTAAAGTGGAAAGGAACATTTTGCTTCACCTTCGAGTAACATCATATACTATTATGTACTATCATACTGAACTAAATGTAAATGACATAAAACTTGAATCATATCTTAAATATAATAATATATTATTTATCACAGTCTCAGAGTTTTTCATCTTCATTATAAATTTTTAAATATACTATCATAATATTTATAATTGTGTGGATGCGCTCTATTGTATAATACATACTTCATGTTGGTTTTCTTAATATGTTATTATACATACATTAAAATCAATTTGGTACATTAGTTTTCTCATTCTTCCATAAATTCTTGAAAGGTCTTTAAATCTTGCGTGCACAGCATATTTAACACCATGATTGCACTACATTGCTGTGTTTGTTGCTTAATTCGTACTTTAAAGTATTAAATGTACACTATTCAATCTATTAGTTATCATGGGGTTAAATATTAGTTATCAACAGTTACAATTATGCTTTTCTTGTCGCAAAGAAAGGTGCACGTTCTGCTCATGCATAGACCACACCAAATCAGCTCCTTAAAGAGCAAGATCATTGGGAGGCAAACAATGTGCTTTACATGGTGTTTATATGAGAGTTCGTGGTGTGTTTGCCTCCCAATCCGCTCTCCAAAAACGAAAGGTACAGTTCGTTTGTCTGGGTCTCGTCTTTCGTCTATTTCTATTATGTGTATATTATTTGAATGAGTTTTGTGGTGGGGCATGTGTGCGTTGCACTTGGTTCTCGGCATTGATTGCGGATTGCAGCAAAATTTACGATAGATAATACTAATAAGCCTATGCACACTTAAAGATGCGTAATGATGACTCTAGAAGTACTAGATTGTTTGGTTCCAATGCCTCTATCTAATTTTCATCATTTTATCATCAAAGCTCCATCCCACCTATTTGAAAATGCATTCAGCTCACGCATCGACTCCACCCTCAATGTCATCCTTCATTAAATAGTTCTATATAAACTGGCCGTATGTTAAAAACTGCTTCGGCTTCGTTTCGTTTGGTACCTGTGTTTGCATCGATTTACTAATTTATTTACGAATTAATTTGTTTTTAGATTGACTTGCATTTTCATTCCCTAATAAATCGTTTGATTTAGATGTGTACTAAACGAGCCGAAGGTATGCAAAGTGTAATGTTTAAATTCATTGTAGGTATAGAATTTGTTTATATATAATTTACATAATATATACCCTCGTTTCAGGTAGGTATGTACAAATAATACAGTGAAAATAGTTTGATTTAGACCTTTTTCAATAATTAACACATTATACATTTAATGTTCTATCACACGTTTGTTCACTCACTCATGGAACCGCTCCCGCATTTCAGGCCCGGCTGCATTAGTGGCAATTTTTGTCGAGGAACTCTGCTTACTCAAACAACGCCAGAATGTCATCGTTCGTTGATGTGTTCGAGGGGCCAGCGCTACTCCCACTCGAGGGCGGTGTATTCAGATCGGGCGGATCCAAGTAAGACAACAGCTCCATTGGATCCACACTATCAGGAAGTAGCTAAAAATTTGAGATAAACCCATAAGCCATTTGCTCCAGACGATAAAGCTTAGCAGTTACCATCATAGGTGTACCTAAGTATAAGATAAAGAATAAGTAGTACTTACATTTAGCGCCTCTTGTCCGGTGCCTTCACCATCGATAACAGCCGCAGGATCAAAGTTAAGATCAGACGGAATATCAGGTAATTCCGTACTACTGGTGTTGTTGGAGCTGTTGTGATGGTCGTTATTAGAGGGAGGGACGCTGGGAGGACCCGTGCCAGGCGTATGTGCCGAGCCAGGAGTACCGCCCGGAGTGTGCGGGGTGTGCGGTGTGTGAGGTGTATGAGGTGTGTGCGGCATCTGCAAAACAAGAAACAATTCATAAGTAATACTGCTCTGGTTTAGGCAAGGTTAATTTGCCCATCAAAAGCATACCTGATCATTGAGAGATTTCTCCATCGCGTTTAACGGATCGAGATTATTAACCGACTCGCTGAGATGCGAGAGCGGTCCGTTGCCGGCAGAGTATTCGTTGCTGCCCGGATTCGAGTTGAAATCGTAGTTGTTGCCGCCCCGCGAATTGTTGTACGACGGACCGTTGTTCATCATCGAGCCGCTCGCGATGCTGTTCATGTCCGGCGGGATGTACGGAGACATCGCTTGGGACATGTCCCAGTTGTTCATCGTCGGCAGCGTCATGCTGCCTGGCGACATCGCCTTGTTAAGGCGCTGCTTTGCGCCGCAGGAATCGCTTTCTTCGTTTTCCATCTAATTTAACAGAGCAAATCGTCGTTTAGTTCAATCGCAATGTGGAGCATTCGCAAGAGCCTATTTACCTTAATGTTCGCGCCGATCGACTTAGCCGCCTTCCAATTAGCAGCGCTATCTATAGTCACTTCGTCCACCTCCGACGTGTTCAAGGTGTTCAGGATACCCCACATGTATTGATCAACCTCTAGGCCTTCCAGTTGCGCAGGTTTACTAAAAAGAAGAACATCATATCCGTAAATATCATGCAACAAACTGTCGACGTTGCTTTAATACTTACTTGCACACCGGGCACCGCCAAGAACCCCGTTCGCAATTCAACTGCAGGTAGGATTCCAGGTCGAAGCACTGTATGTGCTTGCACTCATGCCCACGTGCAGGTAGCGTGATGCGTTTGAATGTAATGGGACACTTGAGCGACACCTTTAGCGCAGTCTGCTCTATGGCGTCGCGGTCTCTGTCGGTCAGGCTGGAATTATTGCCAGTATTGCTGAAGTTGCGCTTGATCTTTGCTATGCAATGATCAGCCGTGAGCAGTCGTTTCCTCAGCAGGCCTTGTAATACTGACCGAACGCTTGGTCGATGCACCAATTGCAAAACGAAGAGGTGCGACTGTAACGTCCAAATATTGCAATGTTACCAATGGGAACCACATGTCATACAGTTGATACTTACGCAACAACACGCCGAGACGGTTATTTGAATGGTATTTCTGCCCGGCTGGCAAACGTCCTTAAGGTAGAGGGGTTTATGCGAGGTCTTGTTCTCACCGCGGTCTATCACAAGCGGCGTCGCGTTCACCGACACCTGCACCGATGCTGGCCAGTTCGTGTTCATCGCCCGGTCTTCGTGGTGGAAGCACTTCAATTGGAGTTCCAGGTCGGACCTCCACATCAGCGTTTGATGCACGGTCGGCTTCAGTTGGAACACGTGGTTACTAACAGCTAAATTGTGTTCTAGTCTAAACGGAGGTAAAATTATGCCGTCTCTCACTGGGAACGTAAGTCTTAACTCATCATCTTCTGTAAGAGAAAAACAAATAGGCCAAAGAGTTAGTTATGCATTACTTCCAGCTATAGGGTGTTGGTGGTCATACTTTGTACTGGTATAGGTGGTTTTAGATCGTTGAAATTTGGTTTGACATCGGGGTTTGGACTGATGTATGGGGGCATACTACTTGCCGGCGTCAACGGTGGCGTAGGATTGCCGGGAATGGGGCTGTGTTGATAGCTCATGTTATTCATATTGCTCATGTTATTCATGGTGTTCATGTTGTTCATGCTGTTCATGGTGTTCATGGAGTTCATGGAATTCATGTTGTTCATGCTGCCATTCATGCCGTTCATGGTGCCCATGTTGTTGCGCATCCCGACCTCGGGCTGGAACTGATTGCCACCGTTCGCGTACTGCGGATTAGCGGCAGCGCTCATGTATTGGGAGCCGCTGCCGTGGAACTGACCGCCGCCGTTGAAATACTGCCCCTGCTGCGAGTAGGGCGGCGTGTTTTGCCGCACGCTCGCGTTTCCCCGCACTGGCCCAAAGTTGCCGGTGGGACCAATCGGCTGCTGCGCCGGGTACTGGTTTTGGAAGCTCGGCTGCCGAGCGCCGTATCCAGGATACTGACCGTTAGGATTAAAGCTAGGATTCATGGTCGGACAGGGTCCGTTTGGGTAGGATTGCTGCTGCTGTTGCTGTTGCTGTTGCTGCTGCTGCTGCTGTTGCTGGCCGCGCTTCTGCGCCATGTGCATCGCCGGCGTCGGGTAGGGCGTCATTCGACGTTGATGGTACATTCCGCCGCCACCACCACCGCCGCCACCCTGCATGCCCATCTTCGGTCCCATCTGCCCTCCGCCGGCCGGTCCCATCTGCCCGCCGCCCATCATGTTGCCGTGCATATTGCCACCCATGCCAATGTTTGCCATTTGGTTCATATTGTTCATCGGATTCATGCCGTTCATCGACATCATGCGTTGCTGGTAGCCCTGCTGGTACTGCTGGTTGCCAAATTGGCTGTTGTCCTGCAGCGCCACCACGCTGGCGGTGGCCGTCGCTGTCGCCGTCGCCGCTGCTACCATCGCCGCGGTTGAAAGAGCGTTGCCGCCCCCGTAGCCACCTTCGGCGCCGTTCATTCCACCGCCCGCCGCTCCATAATTGCCCACTCTATATAAACATAAATAACACTATTTTAAGACTGCGCAAATATCGAGCAGCAAAAGGCAACACTGATATAAATAATTGTCTAAACGAACATTGCATAATACATGCATACAATTTATTTGGATGCGCGCCAATGAAATCCGGTTAATTTTAGTTCATTTTTTAATTATTTCCTCGGCCGGGTACTATTTTTACTCGCAAATACCTTACTAATACGTATAGTGACAAACTAATAAAACGTTCGAACTCGAGTCCTCGACGCAGCTCGAGTGTGAATTTTTAATATTTCAACGCTCTCAGGACCACAGACGTCAAAATGTTAAGTCAAAAAAACGTTTTGTGTGTCGACTAAAACCACAGCGACAACTTATGGTGAGCGTTCACACGCCATGTATGCATACTATTGAAAGTGGCGTATAAAAGAAATACAACGCGTAAAATACGTTAAATAACAATGCGGTATGTATGCCTCTCCATTAGGGCGTCGAACGGGTGCGCAGTAAGTAAACTAAGCGACACACCATGGGGCGCATAATAGCCAACCGAAAAAGTGTCCACTTTTCCCGAAAAGTCCCACCACATTGCCAGAGTGCGACTAGTAAGATTTAATTTACAAAAAGCAGACGCGCACGTGTTGGCCGTCTGTGGAAAGACTTTCGAGGGTTTAGTCAGTGTGGATTTTACGCCACTCAGGTACTGCTACAGCCGCTGCCTGAGATTCTCGGAAGTGGCTCGGCGACCCTTAGCAAATTCCCGGTACACACCACTCGGAGATCACGTCCAAATGTCGAAGTAGTTTAAGAAATTAATAACCCACCCAAACCAGCAATATTTGGAGGCATCAAGCCATTGAAAAAGCGACTCTCCACTTTTACAGCCACAGCAAAGCGAGAGGGATCGCGACCCAGAGGATGTGGATTTTTTGTGCGTTACATCTGCACATCTGACATGCGTGCACAGCAAATACAACCACACATGCACACACACTTTGTC
The DNA here is from genome assembly GCA_030264215.1 of Geostiba sp. GC000077. Taxonomy (NCBI): domain Eukaryota; kingdom Metazoa; phylum Arthropoda; class Insecta; order Coleoptera; family Staphylinidae; genus Geostiba; species Geostiba sp. GC000077. The sequence continues at coordinate 8,229 of JARJDQ010019840.1, forward strand.
GCGTCGTATTGATTTCGTTGGTGCCGTGTTTTTCCCCATCCCTTTTATCGATACGGTGAACGGTGCTCGGTGTAGTATCTGGTGGTGCGCGCCGCGCCGGAGGGCCACCCTATTCACCGCGCTGACTGGGTCACCTTTGTTACCGACCGAAACCACCCCTAATTGGGCGCATATTTGTTGTGAATACCTGAGTCGCAACGCATATGCCGCCCGACGAACGCAACGAACTTTGAGCTCGTAAAATACGCATGAATACAAAACAACTTTTCGAATCTTGAATAAATGCACGATAATAATATGATAATGCGCATCACGATGCAGGCATACACTCACCGCTTCGTTTTTCAAAAGTACGGAGCGAGTACGGATTATTTGTTTTGTTCGCTTTTCACGCCACAAAACGAAATTCACCGTTGCTGCTCGATTTAAAGTTGTAAAACTTTTCGAATTTGCTACATATCGACCCCACGACTACTGCAGCCCAGTTTACGTTTGCCGATTACATGTTTTGATTGTTTTTTCACTAATGGTATAGCATGTTAACGTTAATCGTTTATGTAACGAACAAGTTTGTAAAATTCAACGTGTGTGTAATAACACATGTTTGCGGATAAGTAGCTAAATCACCGAATAATTGTCGCATTACCGCATAATTTTCGAATAAAAAATTATCATCACGCACTAAATATAGTATATTTAAAAAAACTGTAAATAAATGCTTGAATAATCTCATTAATGCACAAGTTCATTGATTTGTCAATAGATGGCGCTACCACGCATGATTTTAATTAAAATTCGAATTTTCAAATTTAACGGGCAGTGCGATCTTGAAAGTGTGTGGAATTGTTTGGAAAGTGAAATTGTGCACTCACCCTGGTACGTTCTGACGATAGGTGCCTTGGTAGTTCGGCACGTGCTGTTTATAGTTGGAGTTGGTGGGTGGATGCGCCGGGCCGTTGGCGAAGCCTCCGTGCGGTCCCGACTGACTCGACGACGTGACACCCCACACGGTGGTCACGACAGATAGTTGCTGTTGGGCCGTGGCGCCAGCGGGCGACCAGTCCCTGAAAATGGACATGCTCTCGTTTATTCATTCGCTCCAGCGTTGCAGTCGGCCGCAAAGTGTGCGTGTGGGTGTGTGTCCAAAAGAAAAGTCGCAGCGCAACGTCGAATATTTAAATAATGCAGAAACAGAACCAAAATCCAACCAAACGTTTCAAAATCATTCGCTTTCTAAATATCCAAAATGAGAGACAGAGAGACTCTTACAGTGCACCAACCACTAGAACGCCGAAACGTTTTTAAATTCACTTAGCAATTTGCGCAACATCCATAAATCCTCCGACCGAGCAAAATCACACTTCAGTCGAAGTAGCGCAAAACTTTTTAATTTTTCCTTTTTTTCTGAACGAACACGGTGCACATAAACAATTTAATTATAATCCCAAAGACGATGGATGCGCCGCAGCACACGCACGTTGGTTGTCGAACTTTTGGTTTTGGCTGTCGGCAGAATTTAAATTTCGTCCGTTGCGGCGGCGGCGTCAAGTTTTAGGTAAATCCAGAATTTTGATAAAACTTTTTAATCTGCAGATATGTACCTATAGGAAGTATATCCCAGCATTTGAACGAAAACATAAAGAAGCAAATATCCTTCACTGGCACACAAACATTAAACGAGCGTCTCTTGGTCTCTTGGCTGCGGGGATGGTATTTCGGTATCAATCACACAACAAACTTGGGGAATTAGCAGAAAAAGGCGCAAGAGGAGGCCGCGCGTAGGAGAGAGCGAGCCGCCCGGTCTTGGAGTACCCGTCCGTATCCTCGGAAAGCGCGCGTGCTACTGTGAGCGGTGTGAGCGCGTCGTCGTTGTCGGCGGCGTCGACTCCGGCTCCGAGAGAGCGGGCATCGACTAACTTGGTAGCGGCGGCGCGCGATTAGCGTGCCGAGTGCCGAGCGAGTGAGACGCGACCGACGGGACCGACGGCGACGCGGAGGGGCCGCACTCGCGCACACAACGACACAACACGCCGCGGCGCCGCCGCCGCTGCCGCGCCGCGCGGGGAAGTTGACCCGAGTCATTCTCCTCCATTCCTGCGGCCACAATATCGGTTATACTGTTATAGCATGCAGGAGCGCGCGGCGTTGCCAGCGCGCGTGTGCGCGCCGTGGGTGGACTCATCGCGTCTCGCTTCCACCCACGCCCGCGCACTACACCGCATTACACTGGCATGGCACAACGCCATGCGTTTCTTGTTCTCTTCGGGCGCGCTCGCTCCCTCTCGCGCCGCTTCCAACATCAATCACAACTAATGGAATATTTAAACAACCCCCCGTGCCCGGGTGTATACTATATTTGTAGTACTTCGCCTTTATCTACTATCAAAATGCGGGGACAAAGCTGCGCTTTAACGCTTAAACAATTATTTTCGTTTGCACAGCGCCACGCAGAATATATTCTTTTAATTGTTCTTTGCTGGCTGAAAGTGTTTGTTTTATAACCTTTTGTAAATAGAATGAACAACAATTGATTAGATCGCGCGTCAGCTAGGTCAAAGTGTGCGATGCGCGCGCGTTCAATTACTCCGCCTAATTATCAGCTAAACAGCAAAGCGAAACGCTACCCGCCGCCGCCGGCGTTCCGTTTCCACATTCAACAGCAGTGCGCGACGCGTCGTCCTCGCACTCCTCGCTTTCTCATTTCCACTCGTTCTAGGACGATTACCGCCGCAGCCCTCCATGCGGCTGTTGGCGTTTGGCGGCAACTGCACCCGGCCGATACACCGATTTAATAACGCCACCGACTCACCGTCATCCTGTAATCATGCATTAATAATAATAACGCACGAACGAGCTGTGCACACTTAGCGCGCGCACCCACAATCTTTCGCATATTTGTGTGCGCCGTTTGCGCACCTGATTGGATGATTGATCCGCATCACAACGCATGAGCACATTGTCGCGTGTAAATGATTCAATGAAACGAGCGCTGCGTGGTTGTTGAGTTTGCTGCTGACTGCTGAGGCCGTGTGCGCCGAGATTCTTTCGGGCGGGTACCGGCCGACAGCGGCATTGAAGTCTCTATGGTAATGCAATGCACAGGCATCGAGGCATCGAGCACGTCGAATGTCTCCTGCTACGTCGACTGCGGTCGCTGTGCCATGCTTATGCTATGCACATGGCGCGTTGTTGTACTTACTTCGTCTGGCATGATACTGTCATGAGAGCGCGAGGTGACCTCAAATTCGAACTAACAGTTTGAGAGTTGGCGCGCTCAACTTTTGAATACTACCCATGCAGCCCATACAGTGTGTGGCAACAACATTAAAATGAGAAGAGATCTATTTTATAAGTAGTCGTGAAAGACGCGTGAAAGTAATAGTACATTACATACTAAAAGTGGAAAACAGTGAATAACATTACGAGTGAAATATTTACACAAGGACAGTGTGCAAAGAATCGCCTTCGTTGCTTTTTCCTTTCCACTTATATACATTACAATTTACGTTGTTTTCCACTTAGGTACGTAATGTATATAAATGGAAAACACCTGCCAACTAATATAAATTCAATTGATCTGAAATGGATTGTTTTCAAAGCCACCATCTTGATTGGAAATCATTGTTTTCGACTAAGGGAGCAGATAATGATTTCCGACTAATAAGGTCAATTAA
>JARJDQ010019844.1:0-10706 GCA_030264215.1 Geostiba sp. GC000077
GGAAGCTTAGAAATAAATTATGAAAACGTTGAGCCGTGCTCGTGGGGATGGTCAAGCGAAATAATATTGTCTTCCTCCACTCATCAACAGGATGGTGACGTACGGGTGTAACTCAGAGAGAGTGCTTCGGGGACACGTAAAAATGATGTTCTTTTATCACGTTGACGTGCCTTATTAATCTCAATAAAACCTCGAGCGCATTCTGCACATTTATTCCAGCACGCATATCGCAAAACAAAACATCAGAACTGAAAAGGACAAAACCAAAATTTGTTGCCTTTTAGCTATAGAGGTAAATGTAATATTTTGATGTGGAGTCGCTTTTCGTAGCACTTTATCATAATTTAGTTAATAAACAATGCGTATCTCTGAACGCTGTGATCTGTTTTCGTTTCCGTCGCCGAGAGGAATAACAGGGTGCGTTTCTCAAGGTAAGCGCGGCCCCAAAGCGGCCAACGGGCCAACGCAAAAACAAAACTAATTAATTATACGATTTATGCGCTTATGTGGGCCTCGGCGGCCGCTAATAAAGGTAACCGAAAACGGATGTTGTCTGGTGTCCGATGGCAAGAAGGTCGGATTCAAAAAGTTATGATGGTGCTCATTAAACTCCCCCTGCACGGGCATTTGATATTAAATAATAGCTGCTAGCATCGCGGCGGTGTGCCATTAGACGATATTTTGTACTTCGGCGGCCATCTTTATTTTTTCTTCATATTAATATAAACATATAAAGCGAAAGCCGGAGGGGTGCTTTCCGAATATTCTGCACACAGATGGTGTTTTATGTTTGGTGTTATTTGTTAGGCGGCGCATGTTCCGTCAATATTTTTATATCGTTTTCGCATCGCGCTGGTGCAGTTCTGCCCCCCGAGTCCATTCATCGACTCCCCCAAACGCGGAAGTGCTGCGAAAACACCAACGGCAGAGTGGGGTCTTCATCTGGTTCATCGACGCGCTTTATATTTGCCGTAAGGTCCTTTTTAGGTCCTTCTTATGTCCCTGGCAGCTTAGCGCACGAGATGTCCTGTGCGTGTGTGCGTGCTTGGGCTAGCTGCCAAAATCGAAGGGTGCGGACCGACCTCGGAGGGCGTTATTAGATTTGTCCGTAAAAATATTTGCGTCAGTAAAAAATTACTGACCAAATCTACTGCTGCGTAAAACCAACCCCACCAACCTTCCGCTAGTAAGCTTTATCAAGTCTTCGTGCTCTTGGTCTCGAGGAAAAACCTCCAAGTCATAGGAAATCAATGACGGAAACGTCGAGATGAGTGAGAGTGAATATCTCAAGATGAAAGTGAAACAGGTCACTGAGAGCGTTTTTCTGACTGACTGACGGACATATTGATTAAGGACGAATGGGGACATGACAGCGCGGTTTTATTTGTCGGCTAATAAAAGATATTTACGAATTTGTTAAAATTAATCTTCCTTTCGTTGCCAACGCGCAAGAAGACTTTTTTAGGGCGGTCTATAAACCCGGTCCATCGTAAATAAGGCATTGTGACGTTGTAGGTTAGATCGTGGATCAGTAAATATTGTGACGTCCCATTAGACTAATCTAAAGCTCTAAAGATGGTTGCCATAAAGATCATTCTAATGTGACGAAACATTTATTGTTTGTTTTTCATACGAATGATCAAAATCTCTCCAGATCATTGTAATTCTGAAGTAACTTTTGGTATACTTTCCACGACTGTAACCTCAATTAGGGCTATTAAATGGTATCTTTTTAACATACTAAAAGTCTAGAAGTATCTGAGCATGCAAAATATGATTTTGTCCTGCACAAAGTTTCAAATTGAGAAACATTCGTCTCCATGCACCTCCACCAACATTTTCATTTTAGGAACGTGGTTTTGTTGATACATTTGTTGATTACGTAATGAATTTGATAACTTTTTGAACATCCAATAGCATTGATAGAAAGGGCATGAAATTATCCAACTAACCATGATGAAAATTATTGCACAGTTGTATAAGTTTATGAGTTATAGCTCATTGAACATTGCCAATTAATTTCTCAAAATAAATGTCTGCTTTTCTTGCCAATGAACGGTATGTATTTAATTGTTGTTGCACCTTACATGCACTATAAAATATATCAAATTAAAGGAAATTTCGCGCTCTTCCCAATAATGCTAATTTTATAATTGTGGTTGTTTTAATTGTTGAGTTATTTTGTGTTTAGTAAAAATAATCACGGTGTTGATATAGGCTCTTCTCTACACTGCAAACAAGCTTACCAATAAAAAGAACATACCAAGTGTTGCTTGTTGGTAAAAAAATTAGTCACATTGACTAATTTGACTAATTTGTCCTAGGGGCTGGGGGTAAACACCTAGGACCCTGGGAAATGAGCCGAAGAACTTTTCTCTCTGCTGTTTCGCGCCGCCTTGCCGCGCTTTTAAGCCAAAGTAAACTTCCTCTTCCGCACACATTTTATAGCGAACTTGATGATGAAGCCTTGCAGCCTAAGAGTTAAACGGCTCCCAAAATCTTCTAATATCTTAGGCAAACTTTCCGACATCATAATTCTCTAATGACGCAAAGTTAGAGAAGCCCGTTAAACATTTTTCAGCATGGGCTAGTTTATTGGATGCAATCATGCAAGGAGAAAAAACTTAATTTAAAATTTTAACCAACGTACCAGCGTACATGATTAATATTTACCTGCGCGAGGAAACTAATCGCATTGGGAATGGTAATCGTTGCTTGCGACATTAAACCAGGTCATGCGGTTGAGTAAGGTCACAAAGAGTTTGCGTTAAACACGCTCGTTACCAAGGGCGTGTGTGCGCATGGTTCAAAAGAATGGCGCAACGAATCGTCCCTAATTGAAAACGCAATAAATGCACGCACGAAATGCACTATGCACATTTGCACGCCCGCATAAGGCCGATGTGCGGTGTAATGCCATGAATAATGCATAATTCAACAATTCACATTTTTTAAACGTACATTTTGGCGCAAAAATATGTCGTTACTCACCTAGTTACGTTTAATAAATTATACAGTGCGTTTGGTTTATTTATCCTATAACCTAACTCCTAACCTAATAAAAACCATTTGTCCTGCACAGAGTTTCTAATGAGAAACGCATTCGTCTCACGGCGCCTCCACCAACATCTTTATTTTAGGTGTTTTTGGTGATATATTTGTTGATTACGTCATGAATTTGTGAACTTTTCGAACATCCAGTAGCATCGATAGAAAGGGCATTAAATTTTCCAACTTACCACAACGATTATTTTATTTCCCAATTATGTAAGTTTATGAGTTATTGCTCATTGAAAATTGCTAATTATTTATCAAAATAATTTTTTCCTTTCCTGCCAATGAGCTGCATGTATTTGATTGTTGTTGCATCTTACATGCACTGTGAAATATATTAAATTAAGTTAAATTTCACGCTCTTCCTAATGATGCTAATTTCATAATTATGGATCTTTTCATTTTTGAGTTATTGAGCTTTTAGTGAAATATTACATTGTTGATAAAAGGAACCTAAATGAAGCGATATCTTGTTTGTCTCGCTGCGAATAAGTATTTTTCCTTTCCTGAGTTGAGAGCAAATGACAGGAGCTTTGATTGTGCGTTGAGGGTTGAGTGTTGCGGCTTGAGATCAAACACCAGCCGCGTGAATTGAAATAATCTTCTAGCCGCTGCTGCACCATCGCAATGTTTGGGGCTCGAATGGCCAGCCTGTCGATATTCGCCATCGCCACCGCCGACGCCGCGTGTTCGCGCTCCCACCCGCCCAACCACTGCCACCCCATGGAGTAATGCTCGATGGGATTGTGGTGGCGCCACCTCCCAGCGTCGTAATTACTTAATTAACTCCCACATTACAATGTAAATTAATTATACATTCAAACGCTCTAATAGATTGGGCGTGGGGCAGCGGCGGCGGCGGTGGCGGCGTGATTACACAAACAAATCCCGCGGCGGCAAAAAATCAAAATCTTCTTCACGTTCATAATAGGATTGTTTAAATGTGTCCTATGGTGAGCGTGTTTTTAATTGGTTTGTGTTTGTCAGCTTTCGATCGTGGATCAAACAATTTGTTACGTTCATTAACGGGGGATTATTTTTAATTGCTCGCGCATTTGGATGGCAACCGCGAATCTCCAGCGAGCGAGCGCTGTTGCCAGTTTGCCGACGCCATTTTGTCACCACTACGTGTCGTGATTACACGGCAGGCTTTCTTCATTAAAAATTGAATTATAATTTCATCATCATTCACTTTGCAAACACTAAACATTATCATCAAATATTAATTTATTAGTTTGCAAGTACCAGAGCAAACACGCAACATTTTGTTTCGAACTTCGAAGAGGATAAACAGTGATAAAATAATAAACTTACTAATAAATATTATTAAAAAATAATGAATCATAAAGCGGGGCACATTTTAAATTAATTAATTACGATCTCGGCGGCGGTGGCGGTTGGCGTCAGGGGGAATGGGGGGGTGGTGATGGCAGGCACCCGCGGCGGCTGCTGCGGCATCGTTTCCCACATGAGCAAACAAGATTTATTATCGATTCATTAATTATATTTCAGAAACCCAGCGCGGCGCGGTTGCCTACGATGGCGGCGCGCTCGCTCTCATTTAAACCGGAAGTGAATGGAAGGCGAGCGCCCGCCGCCCGCCGAACAGAGAATTACATTTCGTACAGTTAGTTATGTACGCCGTCGCGCGCCCTCGCGTACGCCCGCTGTTATTGATTTGTCATCTATCAACCCTACTGTTGTACTATATAATACAATGTCCCGAAAACGTGCCCTCCGCCGCCGAACTTATACGCTTGACAGGCACATCCGCATAATATTTTCATAACAACATCATTTTAACGATTTAGGTTATAATTATGAGCCACCTCTGGTGGGTAGCAAGTTCGTTGATTTTTGACATACTGAAAGTCTTGGCCCGGCGCCTCCACCAACACGAATTGCCAAAGTGGCGGAGTATGAAATCGAGACATGGTTTTTTCCTGACTATTATCTTTCACATTGAATTATGAGTCTAAAGTGTTTGACATTAGTTTTCAAGATATTGCTTCTTTTAGGTTTTTTATCAACAACGAGATTTCTTTTACTAAACGCCTTATAAATCAAAAATGAGAACAACCGCATATTATGAAATTAGAATCATTGGGAAGAGATCAAAATTTCCATTTATTTGTTATATTTCATAGTGCAACTATAATGCAACAACAATCAAATACAAACCGCTCATTGGCAAAAAAACAAACATTTATTTTGAAAAAATAATTCGCAATGTTCAATGCGCAATAACTAATAAACTTACTAAGCGTGAAATAATAATTTATCGTGGTAAGTTGGCTAATTTTATGCCCTTTGCAGGAATGCTCTTGAATGTTCAAGAAGTTAACAGATTTATTACGTAATCAACAATTGAATCAACAAAAACACGTCTGTAAAATGAAAATGTTGGTGGAGGCGCCGAATGAGTTTCTTTTTCTAGACGTTTAGTATGTCAAAGAGATACCATTAACAAACTTTAAAAAATCAAATCCTGCCTTTGTGGAAATTCCTGTATTATAAGTATGCATAGCGTCGCGTAACTCATTATAACAGTACTGATGTTTTTTCACATTATACGGTGCAAAAACCGCATTAGAACAAGTATACAAAAGCATGACCTCGACGAAGGGGGCACATTGGGGTGCCCCTGCGGTAGCATCTCATTAAAAGTAAAAACAATGGTAATTTACATGGGAAATGGCGGGCGACCCCGAGGTTTCGGTATTTCCGGCGGCGGCGGCAGCTAACCGACCGAACAAACTGCAACCGCTTGCGAAACGCATACGTACACTGAGCGAGGCGAGCAAAAACCTCGCGAGGAGCAAACGTAAAAAAGGAAGAGGAGAGGAGCACAGCCACACCTAACCACCATGCACATACCAACATGTATCATTAAACGCGGATGCAAAGGGCAAAAGTCACTCCCATACTCGTATGTAGATGTGAATGCACAGAGTGAAGCATTACGCCCCATACAATGAAAACTAAGAGACTGGAAGACTTTGAGGACAAGGGGTAATATTACTGGGTGCAAAGGAGTGAAAGGAAAGTCGAAAGCAAAGCAGACATAAGCGAACACTCGCAGGGTGGGTCGTCCAACCGTAAAGCACGACCGGAATAAAACAAGGATACAAGGATTTGTTCCTGCTCCTATAGTCTTGTATACTGTGACTAAACTATAGCATAAAAATAAAGCAACAACATGCAGAAAGAGGCAAGGAAGTTGCTTAACGAAGCAGTGAGAAAAGGAAAAAGCAAAAACCGGAAGAATTGATGGTGGGGGGATATGATTCCCAGCAGGATGTAAAAGAGCGGTCAAGCCTGGTGCCCCCATTTTCGGGCAGTCGTCGTTTTAATGACTTTTAAATGAGCAGCGCACAGCTCGTTCTTCTTTCCCTTTACAAAGTGTTAACGAAATCCCATTTGAAGCAATTTCGGGAAAGTGCTTAAAACAGTGCAATTTCAAACAATCCGGCATGGAGAACGAGAAGGACTTTAAAACACCAGAATCATTAGTATTTCCACTTCTGCTTGGCTGGGTGGATAGTAGCTAGTGTGGCTACTATCAGTGGTAGCATGGTAAATAGTTAGGAGTAGGAATAAATGTTGCGCAGAAAAAAACTAAAAAGTAAATAAAAGCACAAAGTACAATCCTCTGGTATGAACACTGAAAAGGCCAGTTTGTTTAGTTTTGTGCGAGTACAATAACAACACCAGAACAAAGCAAGTGAAATGTTTTTTGTGACCAAAATGTGAATAAATATTCTACTTATCAACTTTTAAATCTAGTAAAACGATGTGCCCGTTTGTTTTTCAACATTTTCATCAATTTATCGACTGTTTTCCTTCCCTCTAATTCGCTGGCATTTTCGACTTAAAACGCTGAAGTTTAAAAAGAACAGCAATAATTTGCGTTATCTTCGCCTCCTGCGCCACTCCTCTTTTATAATGAAATGAATCCAATTAAAACAATGTTTCCGGCAAATTCCGTTAAGTCGAGTCGAGCATCCCGTTTACCACCGTCCATGCTTCCACTAATTTTATAATAATACTTAAATAAGATAATAAAGACGTCGGAGTTGGAGTTGGAAGCAGAAGAAGAGATTTCTTCTTCTGCACGAGATGCTCTGACATGCTGGGTGAGAGGGGCGTAAGGCGAAAGTTTTACGACTTATTATCGATGTCTAATTAGCATTAAAGACTTCTTACGCCCGGCGCCTCCACCAAGACGCCTATAAAACGATAAGTCAATTAATTAGTTCGGCTTTATTATAATTGGCCATGAATTAGAAGGGATGATACTCATCGGACGTACACATTGGATCAAGCGAAGGTTGCAGATTTAGAAAGTTGAAATAAATGTTTAAATTTAATATTTTTGGCGATTTTGTTTATTTATTGCTGTACGACATTACTGTCAAGACGCTATAACGAGATTTGTTTAAATTCCTTACTTGCAAAGCGTGCTTTGGGTGGAGTTTAACAGTTTCGTAAAGTCTACAGTCTAAAGTCTAAAGTCTAAACTCAGTGAATTAAATCCCACCCCCAGATCCTTCGCCATTCCTTCCAGCCGCATGGGATGAGCGATAGCGGCATTGATATCCTGCCGTCAAGCTGCATGTTGAAGTTTAAACTTTTAACTCAACGCCAGATTTTTGCGTCCTCTCGGATGACGCAATCTGAACGTTTGCCTTCTTTTTCGAGGATAATTTGCTGCTGTAGGAAGGGTATTTTTGCTTGATGAGTTCCCCGCCATCGCAAACCCTTTTCTCTTCCAGGGGTGGCGGAAGGGGGGCGCTGACGGATGGTCGGACAAAATGGCCAGCAGACGCTCACCAAGTCGAGTGGCGTAGCAAAAAAGGACTCGGTCCTAATTGCTCACGAACATCGTTTGAAACTGATGCGATGATTTTCTTCCCGGGATTCGAGACTTGGGTTAAGTTGATGTTTAATATAATGAACATTTTTTTCGAGAATCTTAATAAAGCAGTAAGTAGGTTATGTTGATAAAAAAGGGGTTACGCTTGGCGGATGAATTCCATCATGGCGGATGTGCGCGCTCGCTCGGATGTTGTCGGATGTACTCGAGAGGGCGGGGGATGCTGTAGCGAATACATATTGCGGCGTCGAACGCCGACGACGGGCGACGCGCATCCAACAATAAAGTGCAATAATAAATCACGCGAAATATTACTATCGAAGGGTGGTCCGGGCATCCACCACCCCGATAGGGTCTATCCGCCATGATCGTATTCTCATCTCCTCGCCATGTGACCTCCTCTCTTGTTCTCCGTGTTCTTGGATTTTCTTACACTCTTGTTCAACGTTTTTACGGTTAGTATAAAAAATATATACAATGTGTCCGAAAAATACACTATTAATTAATAATCGTTATAACTTGAATATGCCTGTTCTTCTAAGTGTTAAAAAAAATTAAAACTTTGAACACTCTGTAGGTTAACCACTCAGAAAAAAATATTGGTATATTGAGATATCGAAACGTCCTGCAACAATAACGAAACGCATTCGGCGGCGATGATGTTTGGTCCGCGCTTGTGTCGGACTGGATGGTGAATGGCGGATGCGCCGGGCCGAGCGCTTGGGGTGCGGACGAAATTGCGTCCGAAGTGATTGATTGCCGGCGCGCATTCGGGTTGAAGAACCCACGACGTGTTCGTACACGCGCGTTGATGGCCCCAGGGCGCGCGGGCGGCGTCTTCGAGATGGTGTTGGCGTTTTTCGGTGGAGGCGCCGGGCGCGACCGTTTCCGGCCTATTGTTATCCGCATGCGGCACCGCAGGAGATATCGATACACAAAAAGTATCAAAAAATGTACATAAACTATCAAGGCACAAACAAACACATTGAACATTTTTATATTTACGTTTTGATTATCTTCATTTTAATTTATGATGTTTGAAATTAATGGCTATACATTTAATCAAAGTTATCAAGTTATCTAATATAGGAAATCCTATCTTGTCAGCGGAGTATACACACAATGAAATCCAAATCACTATCGATCCGCTATTGAAATCGGAGGGTTGTAGGTGTAGGTGAACGACGTCAATGTCCATTACATCCCCTGCTTTATTTAGTTGCCAATCTATGGATGCATTTCACTTCTCCGGCTTTCAGAAATTAGTTTCGAACGTAAATCAATTACGCCTTCTTTACACCTCTTGTTCGATGCAAACTATTAATTGCAGTTTGCATTAAAATGAAAATAAGCAAGTTTACGGTGGTGATGAATTAATTCTGAACTATCGGAATATTTAACCTTGGTCCTTCTTAAGAAAAGAAAAATCGTGACACGTGCTCATTTGTCAGCGCCATTAGTGAGCTGTTATCGCCATGCTAACATAACCTCACACGAAAACGAAAAAAAAAAACTACGTTCACGGTCGTGAGCATTGATTTTTCTCGTTTTCTTGCGCACCACACGCCGAAAAAAACATTATTGTTGTTGTTGGAGGTATTTTCTTGCGCGCGTTCCATTTCTGGATAATATTAATGGCGGCCATTGTTACGGAAATGTCCGGAGCGTGCGTTAGATTGTTAAGTCGCGCGCGCTGCCATTATTTGCGCTACGACTGCTGGGCGAGGATTATTTTTATGAAGTGGTGTATAAAATGTTGCAAACTCGTATTTAATTTACATTTTGCGGTGGCGCCGAGCGGTCTGAGAAGCATTACCATTAAAGCAGCGGCGGCGCCCCGGCAAAGCTCTTACTCGAGGTGGCGAGCCGGACCCTAATCAGAAACGTAAAAACCACCCTCTCAACTGCGCCCTGCTCGCGGCCATGCGACAAACACTGCTTAAAAATAAAGCCCGTCCGGGCGTTTGGATTCGTTTGTGCAATTGCTGAATCGCTCGGAACTAGGCGGACCGAATTACTGTATGATTGTTGCCTTCACCAGGGAAGCTAACACTATTGGCATTCATGGCGAAAATTTAAAAATCGTTTTGTTAAGCGATGAAAATAATTCAAATTAACGCGATATTTAAATTTTTACCATCCTTTTTATTATGGTTATAAGGGTTATAATGCTATGTACCATGAAGATTTTAGCTAAAGAATCCTAATGAAACAGGATTCGTTCAGAAAATATACAGCATTTTCCATTGTGTCTTTTTTAACTTTTCGAAATCATTTAAGGGTGTTTTAGAGCCTGTCTAAAGGTTGCAAAAGGCTATATGTTCAAGATAGTCTCAATGACTATAAAAATATCAAAAAGAACTTAATGTAGATGAATTTGTTCAAGAAATATCCAGCATTATCCGTTGTATATTACTTCGCATGAAAATAATTCACTTGCTATTATTTCCTGTTGATTTATCTTTTCATATTCACAAAGACACAATTTAGAAAGAAATTATAGCGGAACCTACTGAATTTATTACTTTATAACCTCATAACCAACAATGCCTCTTTGATCGCATTTATGTTACTAAGTGCTTTTAAGCCACAAAACGTAAAACAATGTAATTCCCGGTATTAACGATGAAAATTTATATTGCTAAAAGTAACTGAATACCTACGATTCAAAAGGCGGATGTAATCGATAGTGTACGTGCACACCACTGATAATACAAATAACTTGACTGTTGCATATCTTTGCCGTCGTGGCGCTGTTCATAAACGCTTTCACAAT
>JARJDQ010019867.1:0-11118 GCA_030264215.1 Geostiba sp. GC000077
TGGTTCTCGAGATATACCCCTTTGAAATGTTTATTTACTCCTTCTAAGATAAGGCTATTATAATATTCTTTTACTGTAACTAACCAATTATTGCAGTAAAAAGTTATTTCACAAGGTTTTCAAATTATCGTCTATCCTCTTGTATGCACACTAATTTGTTCGAAACTTGTCCCCAAACGGGTATTGTATCTTCGGCAATTGTCACTTTATTCCTCGCAACTTAACAACATGCATTGTCAGAGCACACTATTCTATGCATATTTATTCGTCAAACAACCAGATAACGAAATATCGCATACAAAATTTAAGCTGTAAAAAAAATTTCAAAGAGGTATCTCGAGAACCATTGAGTATTGAACCTTCGTGTATCGGACTTTTCGTCTTGTTTTAATGTCCTCTATCACTCACCAAGCTCTGTATTAACACCCTGTAGATGAAAGATCTGTATAGTTGTCCTTTCTATCAATTCCATAAATATTGCACAAATCATTACCAAACAAAACTGCAAAATACAATTAGCACATTTTAAGCATGTTTTGCTGGTTAATAAGTTTTAATGATTTACTTTGTTTGTCAGTAATAAAACAAATCCGAATATAAAATTGTTCAAATTGAAAACGCTCTTATTATAAAATCCCATTGATTTTAGGTGCAAACACTAACCACTCGTGGACCTTAGTCATTGAAATACTAAATAAATATTTGCACAATAATTATAAAGTTTCAATTAAAATATCAAGGGTTTGAAAAAACATCCATTAATGAAATTTGCTCTAGCCACGCATTCCTTCAATTCCAAAGCCAAGTATACTTAACTTAATTAAAACGTCCTTTTAATATCGGCCGCGGCGGCGGCGTCGCGAAACGCAGCTGTCAGTCTGTGCGATTTTTTAATCGCGCGCCGCGGCGATAGGAACGTAGACAGACGATGAGTCAGTGAACTTATTAAAACGCATTAAGGAAGGGTGCAATTAAATACTTAATCATAATATATTAATTGCAGGGCAGTGACGGGCGAGTGTGTGGGATGTATGGGGGGGCCCTGGGGTGGGCGCCGGGAACGGACGAGCAACTCCGGCAGCTGTCGATCGGCGCGAAGTGCCGCGAAGTGGGAGTCAGCGCGGCGCGACGCCGCCAGTCGCCTTCGAACCGTCGCGGCGCCAAACTCGAAAGAACGCGGCAGGGTGAAAGTTTGCGCCGCACGCACACGCACCGTGAATGTGGATTTAATCGCCTAGTACCCAAAAATTAATTTTGTGTCAGCGTTAATCGAAAGTGCAGTAGGCTAAACTGTTGAATCTCCGCGCGTCAAAAATTCCGATGCTGTGACGCCGACGACATGTGCATTTAGTGCGCATTCATCACAAATTAAACATAAACAAGAGTGTTTGCGTTGCGCACGGATGATTAGCGGTGGATGAACTTTACCCGCGGGCGGATTGCTTTTTGTGTTGCTGTGGCCGCAATTAATTTTTGGCGGCGGCAGTGATGCGCCATCTACGCAATGGTACTCATTGGCATCGCGGCAACAGTGCATAATTTAATGTGCGCGCATTGTGTTTGTCTTTGCGGCGATTAGTACGATCGCCAGCCGGCGGTGGCGCCTGTGACGCGCACACGGATTAATTACGAACGCGAATCACGCCAAGGACTGCGCCTCTCAACTCTTCCTGTGTGCTATACCACCCGCCACGGCCCGCCGGACACACGATGATGCGAGCGCCGAATAGGTTGACGGATTTCCACCTCTTCATTTGCATATGCAATTTGCTGCTGCAAGGTATATAATTGCGAATTCATTACATTACACCGTTTTTCACTGCCTGAAGCCGCTGGAATCATAGCCACTATTACATATTCTGATATTCGCTCGCATTTTTTTCTCCCGCGCCCGTTCGTTATCAAAAAAATGTTTTTATTTTTTATTCGCATGCTAGGACTACATTTGCGGTGCGGCGAAAAAGGGAGAAATATGAACCGCTCTAATTTGTGAATAAAACGTTTCTTTACAGGGTGTGGCAAGAAAACACTCTCGAAAATTAAGAACATTTCGTGTCGATGTTTTTAGCATAGATGTAGACACACTAAAAGTATGATTTTTCCTAGGGGATGAAGTGCAAGTTTTTTATTCTGAAGTATAATCCCTGCACAACACCCTAAATTGATTGAACATTCAGATATATTGGTTATTTTCAACACGTCACAAAATGCATATTTAAAAAATATAAAATATGTTCAATGTTCAATTCAATGAATAAAGAAATAAATATTGTACATCAATAGTTTCATAATCTCGCAAATTATTTTATTGCAAGCTTCAAAATTTTAAAAACTATCAAAACTCACTTTTTTCAGAAGAGGAATTTAAATGTTGATATATTCATCAAAATATAAAATATAAAAAAAATAAAACTATCTTGAAAAACCCTTTTTTAGTTTTTATAAGTTTGATAACCTAAAATCTATTTAAGAATAAATTCACAAGATCTCTTTAAAAATGCAACTTAAATAAATTCTTGTCACTAGAATGTCACTACAATCAGTTCCATAACCAAGTCATAAAAGGCGTTGAAATTTAAAACTTTCAAAACTCAAAATTTCGCATGAAAAATATTCCTATCCTTGCGAGTAGAATCCTTACTAACGCTCATCCCTCATTAGTAAACCCTATAACCCTGCAAATACGATGTCCATCCCACGGGTGACATTTATTTAAAATAATTGCGCGCAGAAACCCGGATACATTACACGCTGTCCGATACTGGACTCTACACTCTCCCGTCTCCTGTGTCCTGTGTCTAGACTACTTTGTTCTGATAATACTCTAACAATCCCTTTTGGTTATGAAGCTTCGGTAACTGGAACTATGAGGGGGATGACCGCACTTCATGTGTCTTCATTACTCATATGACTTCCACTTCCTGCGCGAGATCGACTTTCGAATTAGACGCATTGTTATTACGTTTTTTACCAAAAAGAGGGTAATTATTGCGAGAATGTGAATACATTCATCAATTGCTCGAGGAAAGCATGGCAAACATTAAACACATGACACATGTCATTCCGATTGTGAAATAGCTAATTAGCTGAACATGTAAGGATAGCCTAATGGAAAAATAATGAAATTCCTTATCCGTCGTTTCATAGCATAATGATCATCTAATGAAGTATTTTATAACGTAAACTAATTTTTAAGCGATTCAATCGTCCTTTTAAAGTGTTTGCCTCGCTGTTGTTGTCGCTGTGTTTTGTTGCGCATCATTTTTATTGTTTCAAGTTAATTTCCTCGAAATTGAATTTGTCTGCGCACTGCGCCCCGGCCGAGGGGATTGTTGCTCTTGCTCACCCTAATCTCATTCTGGAATTTCAATAACTCTGAGACATGAATACATAATTTCAATTTTCCGAACAGTTGCGCTCTCGCTCGATGCCTATTCGCGCTCTTTCGGTGCGCGCGCCTCGTTTTGCATAATAGTCAAAATTGTAAGTGATAAGTTACCATCCATCCCGTGCAACTTTCGGAAGATTGAAAATTATACTCGTAACACGTAGCTGACGTAGCTACATGCAACTGTAATACTCAAATTATGGATGATTACCAAGAAATGTTAAATTCGTTGCTAGTGCCACCTAGTGTTGAAAACCGCAACTATTACATTTTTGCAGTTTCTGTTGCTGGCGCCACCTAGTATGGGAGCTATGGAACTATTTACTTACCACTCTAGGGCGGTCGTTAAAACTTGCGTTTAGCGCTTGCAACCTTAACAATTACAAATAATAATTACTCATTCCTAAACACATTAGCAACTGCAACTGTTTGTCCACATAATGTATCAAGTAGGGTTGAACATGGGCAGTGAAATTATCGCTCCGCCGCAATGTTGAAAGCATAATGCGTCCTGCGCGCGTTGGAAAGAAAAATAAAGGGAGACGATGCGCATGTGGCGCCGCAAACGATGCGGCGATGTATTGCTGTCCAGTGCAGTAGCATGCATTTAAACGACAGTCATTATGTGAATTTATTTGTTTAATCTCTAGTTTATTCGACCCGCGGCTATCATTTATAATAATATTTACCTAGTTGCCATTAAACTCTGACTCGGCCGTTGGGCTCTGACTCAAACAACACCAGTGAGAGCATAAAAGTGTTGCATACGAAATTATTCATGTTTTGATAAATACGCTACATAGACATAACAAATGTAATTAATAATTGCAGCAAGCACACAAAAATAGTAAAATGCAGTTTTTTTGTGTTAACCTCGCTCCAATTAGTTTTTTTTTGCTTTCACACAAACACCCTGTATACTCTAACATATATTTAAGGACTGGACGACTGGTGATTTGGAACATATTTGAAATGTATTTGTTGGAGTCCATTTGTTGTTTTATTATGTGATTAATTCTTTAAATATTGTTCGAACATAAATATGGGCCATGGAGCGTAATGAGTAATAAATTAATGAGCAATGGAGTTTTGACAGTTTTTGTGCTTGTACGATGACTATGTATACAAACATACGTCATGGTGGCGGTGGGGTAAAGTAGGTATTTTAATTACCGACGTTCGACTAATGGCCCAAGTGCCTCGTAAACGAACAACAATAAAGCGGAAAAAGTGCGGTATTAAAATATTACCCCTCTTGTTGAATGTTATTATGACTCCGACCGGCGGAATGACATTATATACTGACATCGTGGAAATGACGGTAATAACCCACTGAAAAACGCTCATCAAGAAAAGCTCATTGAATTATATTTCATATTTCAACATATTACTACCCAGGCATAAACATTAAACATTAAAGCCGAGAGATTTATTTCCAGACGTTTCACGCAGTTTTTATGCATTTTATGCAAGTTTTGATTTGTGACCTGTCAGTCCATTTTTTCGCTAGCGTTCGCAAATGTTTTACGCCGATAATTTCCGTTCGGGTTCGCAGCCACGGGGTCGATTTGCGATGTTAATGACACGAAATTGGAGCCGCTTGCCGCGTGATAATTAAAAGTCGCGCAATCAGAAAACGCATCGCGCCGCGGTGCTTATTATATCGGCATAATGTGCGCCGCCAACGAGTTGAGCAAATGAAGAAAGTTTCGCGTGTAATTTCGAGGCGCCGCTGAATTAAAGTTTGGCGCGCGCGGCGCCGTTTTTCGATTTACTGCAAATCGGCACCAGCTTTCATAATACAAATCAGATAGCGCCGCATCAGATATGTGCGCGCAATTCGCATCTGATATCGAAAGCCGCCGCCGCCGCCGCACGAAATCCCCGCCGCGAGGGTGAACTTGTTCTTTTCGTCGGTTTGCCGGCACACATACATAAAATTAGCTCCCACCCCAATGGCATCGGATTTATCTCGCTGAATTTATTCAAATTCCAAAAATTGTCAATTTCCTTCATTTTACCTCAAATTACATCAAAGCGCCTTTTGGAAGGGTAAACATTTTGGGGCAATGTGTTTGATTGACGCAATTTGTACGTAATGGTGCGTGGGCGTGCGAAGACGGCCTCTGATGTTTGAATTGTAACTACAATTGTCGGTTGGCTGTGGTGGAGGCGCCTCAGTGTCTGTGCATTTGTAGTTGCACATGGTTTGTCGAAGTTCTTGCGGTCTCAATCTGTTTGCACTCGAGCGGGGGGGCGGCGGCAGCAATGTGTATGTGTGTACTTGCGTAAATTATTACGAACATACCGCAACAATAAGCAAATTAGTATGGCTGAATGGAATTGCGGTCGGCGTACGTGTTTGCCGCACACAACGCGCAACGCATTTAGTCGCAGAAGTCGCAGCCATTTTGGCCGCTGGATAAATATTACATAATCTGACCCATTTCTCAGTTGTACTTATTGTACCCTGTAGTGTCTACATGTGTAGCGACTTTAGAGCATATTCTGTGACTTCCAGGATTAATAACAAAACTCGTTTTTTAAGAAGTAGACTAGCGCCATCTCTTTGTGAGTTTCAATAAAGTTTACTGCACTAATCGGCACAGCCGAGTCTCAAACCATGTAAGAATCCCTCTAATGTTTCATGTCACATGGTGTTTAGAAGCAAAACAAAAAACGTCTGTCACAAAAAGAAGAAACATCACTTTTTAAAACATATCCCAATAGAGTATTTATGATCACCATGGTGATGCTTAAAGGACTGACCTTTGCACAGGGGAATGGGGTTGGTGATCGACGCAGGACATTTTTATCGCTGCGATAGAACACGTTCGCGTTGTGCAAAATTAACAACCCAAACACTAGGAAACATCCGGAGCGATGGGAAAATGAGCGAACTCCCATCTGATAGTCTATGAATCCATGATAACATGAAATATTCACCCGAGTACCCGACAAAATTCACACACAGAAACTCATCGTGCAAAAATAACATGCCATTGAGGACACCTTGGAAGCGATTTGTAATTAAAATAACATTAGTACATGGGCGAAGGGGTATAATTAAAATTGACGTGGTCCAAACCCCCGCACTGAGTCAATACCAGCCTAAATATTGAACTTTTCGACCAGAACTCCTGAACACAAACGCACAATAAATGGATAAAGATAGGAAATAGTGTTTGCAATACAAACCTAGTCATCGTTTGCGTTTGTTTGCTTAATTGCTTTCGATGTATAAACATTATACATCGGTGGTGGTGTTGGTTGCGTGCGCATGCGTTTCCACTCGCGTTTTTGTACCGTTGGGGTCGTCCCGGGTAAATGAAATTTATGGCGAAAGCCACTTTTCGAATTCTATTTTCGTACCCTCCACATATTGGCCCGGCTGCCGCCTGCTGGCCGTGGGGCCCCGCCGCTGGAATAGTGGCGGCCTGCCGGCCTGACGGCAGCAGCGGCGGTGCCAGCCCAAAGTGTTGTTTGATATATTTCTACTTGTTTGCGCATGTTGCCCAACGCTGGCCATGTTTTCCATGAAATTGTTGTTTGTCGTAAATAGAGCTCCTACTCTTTCCTTCACCCAGCAAACACACAAGCGCCTCCACCAATTGATTCCTTAATATGCCAACTCTCTATGTGTATAGGAGCGCCAAAAATATCACCGATTAATATTTGTCATATTGTCATGTTCAGTATCGATTTTTTTTTCTGTGCCATGCTGTGCTAAACATATGCACGTTTTATTGTAAACATTTGGGAAACAGGGGCGGAACGTGGAACGTGTCGAAAATTATGTATGAAAATTTACGATGCCCGCGAGGCGACGCGCCGCCAACGTGCGTCGACAAAAAGTAGCAGTGGAAAAAAATAACTGTTAAATTAGACCCGCTTTACGACGACGACTTTTACTACCCCCGGCTCTCATTCGCACTTCCCACTGTCGAATTCGTCACCAAAGAGACCTTCTTCGGCGACGGCGGCGGCGCGAGAGGCAAAAGAAAACTTAATGCCCCGGCAGTTTAAACAAACTCCTAAATGCTCACGCTCCCGCGCACTCATTACGAATTTATAAGCATAAGAATTAATGCCGAAGAATTTTAATTAAAATTTTGACTTCCCACACTTCGGATGCCTCGGAGAAGTTCCAACATTCACCAAGCACCAACCGTCGGGGAGAAGATAGCAAACCCTTGGAAAAGTATAGAAAATCACAGTTTGCCCAGGACTAGTCTCTGGGCTGAGGGTAAACATTTATAAAGTCGGATTGCGTTAAATTTAAATTAAGGATAAATTGAAGGTAAATACTGCTACAGTCGTGCGGCGGGGTGTTATTTCGATCTCTACTCAATATTGTAGATGTTGATTCCGTTTTGATTGCGATCCAGTTTGGGCACAAAGTCACAACTTGTCGCCGGGGCGCCGAATGAAAATAACATTAACGTGATTTTAATACGGCTCGGGGAGCGCTTAATTAGTTCGTGCTCAGGCAAAGAAAATCGTGAGATTCGTGACAATCCAGCACATCGAAGCGAGCAGATCAACTGATAAACACCCTCCCCCAAAACCCTCAGTATCAATGGCTAGAAATTAACTAACACTTGTAGTGGCGGTGTGCAGGATGGAGTTTGCGAAGGTCTATTACTTAGTCCAAAGTTCGACAATTGAAAGCGTCTTAGTTTGGGCCCGCGGGGCGAAAGTTTGCGCCGAATTCAAACAGTCAAACAATTAATTATCAACTTTCTGGTTGGCCGTGGCGTAGGGGTAGTCGAGGTTGCAAACCGCGATGTGAAACGCGCACACAATTGAATCGTCCTCGAAACAGTTGACAAAGTTCCAATTTGCAATATTTACGAAAAACTTGATGTTGCACATATTTCCCCATGCTTAATCTTAATTGCGTGTCACTAACAATTGAACGGAAAGTGGAGCACTACTTTTACCTGCATACATAACTTGGTAAAAGTTCCCTTCTTCCTGGCTGCTTACGCTGCGTAATTGAAAACTAAAAAGAACTTCACCCACAAAGTTATAATAAATACTAAACATGCAATGTCACTTGGTTTTAATTATTGGCAGAATGGCACTGCTGAATGTAATTATAAGTAGGCCCAAAAGTGAAGTCGAGGGCTATATTCAAAAGATGACATCATTACCCCTCGCAAGTCGATTTTATTCGCGCGTTATGTCATAAAAAGGCATTCGCACCTTCGCCACCTCGTAATGGCAGTGTTTTTTCCTCCATCATTCGTTGAGTTGCTTTCTGAGTTTTGTGTGCGCGGAGCTTTTTATGAAGTAGCGAAATCCGTGCGGACTATAAAAACGGCAATTCGCAACGCATAAACATGCTGCACCCTCTCCCCCATCTCCCCCACAACAGCGTCTTTTTTAGCGTGGTTATGCGGAGACGGATATGATCACGATGGTCGTTGGGTTGCCGAAATGCAAATGCGAGCGCTATCTGGCGGCAAGCAGCGTGACATAGTAGTTTCATCTTAAAACTCTTAAAATAAACATTTCAAATTAATGTCGCTATCTCACTCGTTTTTGGCTTGCCTGTCCTGTGCTTATTATGCAAATGAACTGCGCGGCGGTTGAAAATTTATCCCGCGCACCATTCTTTTCAATTATGCTGGAGGAAGCACCCTTCTAGTTTTTTTTTCCCGCTGAGGTTGTGTATAAGGGTTATGGTGTACTGTGTACAGGTAGAAGGTACAGTTTATGCTAATTTTACTCAATTTTTATTTCGTTCGTGTCCTCCCCGTCGTGTGAATAACAAATAACTGCAAACAATGTCGTAACAAGTAACAACAACAACTTTGGGCGGAGGGATGAACGGTTAGTGCTTGCCGTGCTTGAAGCCGTACTCCTTGCCGCCGGAATGACCGCCCTTCTTGCCGTAGTGGTCCTGATGGGCGTGATGGCTCTCGTGGCCCTTGTGCCCCTTGTGGCCCTTATGGTCCTCGTCGTAGTGGCCCTTGTCGTAGTGGCCCTTCTTGCCGTGATGGTCGTCATGGTAGCCGCTCTTGTGGGAGCCGCCCTTCTTGTGCTTGCCCTCCTTGGAGCCGTGGTGGCCGTGGAAGTGGCCGTGCTTGGAGTGATGCCCGCCCTTGTGGTAGTCGTCGTAGAACTTGTGCTCCTTGTGGTAGTCGTCCTTGTGGGACTTGTGATGGTAGCCGGTGGTCTTCTGGCCCTTCTTGTGGCCCTTCTTCTCGCCATGCTTGCCGCCCTTGTGCGACTTGCCGGACTCGTGGTGCTCCCCGTAGTGGCCAGCCTCATCGTGGTGGCTCTTCTTGTGCCCACCCTTCTCGCCATGGTGGCCGGCCTCGTGCTTCTTGCCGTGCTTACCATGCCCACCCTTGTCGTGATGGTGCGATGCTTTGTATCCTTTGTCGCCCTTGTGCCCATGGCTGGAGTGATGGTCGGAGTGGCCAGAGTGGCCGCCGCCCTCTTCGTGGCCATGCTTCGATTCGGCGATGGCGAGGTCGCCGTGAGCCTCCTCCTCGTCGCGGTACACCCGCGCTGAACACAGCGCCGCCGCCAGGCAGAGCCCGACGCACAATACGATCAATCTCATGCTTCTCGTTGTCGTTGAGCAGCGAACTGATTGCTTCCTAGCGCCGCAGCGTATTTATACCTCCTCATCCGAACCGGCCGACTTTCTTCACTCCAGCGCCCCGAGTGCAAGGAGTCGTTTTTGGGGTTTCCGCGAGATTAGTTCGAGTTTGCGTTGCTGTTTTTTTCTTCTCTCGGTTGCATTGTTCGCCGTTAGCCGCTTTTTTGCTGCGCACCGGCGCAGTTTCGGCAGAGCAGAAAATCGAGCGATTTCATTTTTATGTAATATCCAACCCGTCCGCATTGCTTTCTCTAATTGCGCGCGCGCTGCGCTTGATTAAGCAGCGGTGTTGATTTACACGCGCGTCGCGTCGCGCTTCCACGCGCAATCGTTGCACAATTCAAATAGCAAAACGATTTCATGCGCAAGTGCGACATTTTTGCATCCGCGCAGCAGTTACGTTACATTTACATATTTCGCCGCAGTGCCCCCAACGAGGAATAGATAATGCAAGCGCGTTAATGTCCTCATTAAGGCAGTCTTCATGCCAAGCTGCGCTAATTCAAAAACTGATGCCTCTGGCGCACAGCGCGTTTCTTGCGAGATTTGCAGATGAATGCGATGCACAGCAGCTCGAACGTTAAAAAGGTTAATTAATCTCTTCGAGTCTTCGAGCATGCGAACCGCATTATTCTTTTTACCCTTTTCATGCAGTCCGTCCCTGCCGTCGTCGGTGCAGCGCGTCGCGCCGCTATTTTATGACTTTAACGAAGCATATCATGACAACATCTCCATATAAAACGCTACGGTGGAGGCGGCAGCCAGCACCCAAGAGCTAAACGAAAAGTTCGCCGCGCCTCGCCCGTTTGCTTCACGTCAACATGGTTGACATTACACTCTCATATACTGTATGATACAACCAGAAAGCTTAAATACAAAAATTCTCTACTCTTTTATTAAAAAAACTTCGATCAACCTGAGAATGAGTATTTTATTAGGTGTTGTGTTTTAATGTGAAAGCTGAGCTTTCTCGGTGCAAAAGTTTAATGTCCCTTTGGCTAATGCGGCTGTCGTAATTATTTCTACCCGGTGACGTAAAGTACTATAATATACAGGGTGTTCAAACTATTTAACACCCCATAAACTCAAATAATCAAAACCTATTTTTAAACCG
>JARJDQ010019885.1:0-13050 GCA_030264215.1 Geostiba sp. GC000077
TTAAATGATCTTCAGTGGTATATTACAAGTAATTTCCAAAAAGTAAAAAAGTTCCATCTTGAACGGGGCCAAGGAGGAACACGCTTAAAGAAATTTAAAAGTGGCAACATTGCATTTCTAGGTTCCTTCATAAATTTGTAATGTAGCCACTTTTAAATTTCTTTAAGCGTGTTCCTCCTTGGCCCCGTTCAAGATGGAACTTTTTTACTTTTTGGAAATTACTTGTAATATACCACTGAAGATCATTTAAGGGAAGGACAACAACTTGTCTTTTAATATACCATGGTTTAGATGTAGAGTCAAGTACGAAATGTTAAATTTAACGCTAGATTTAAAATCAAAAATATTTGTTGTGCCATTTCATAACTTGTGGAAATGCGTAAGTTTCGTCCAACTCCGCTCCCGAACCTACCTAGTTGCCTTGCCTAGTTGCTACGATTCTACGTTGCAGCGTCTTTGAGCAATATGAGTGGAAAGAAAAGCGAAACGTTATGACAGACATGCGATAAACATCACAGCGACAGGGTATCATGGCATACCAACTTAATACTAGGGTATTAGGGATAGCAGGGTCTACCAACATTGGCGATGAGTTGAAATTCTACATTCTACATTGTTGTCTTCAGTGTTGAAATTCTACATACTTGTCATTAGCTGCATCACTAGCCGCCTTCGCCTGCAATTTCAGAATTAATGCCTTGAGCAGAACCGGATCGTCCTTCCGCAACGTAAATCCAACGTTCTTCAACACGTTCAGAATGCACTCGACATGCTTTTCTTCAAATCGTTCCGCCAGCCGCGTCAAAACCTCGTGCAAAAGTTGACCACTCACAAGCTGAAACGGAACATTTCAATATCCACATGATGATACATGCACCAATCTAAAGTGACGTCATTGTAGGTTAGAGTCGTGGGAGATAAACAAACTATGACTTGCCATTTGAGCGATTTGGAGATGTTTGAGTCATTTTAATGGGACAGAATAAAATGTGTGATGTAACATAAGGATGATCTAAAAATATCCAGATCGTTCTAAATGGTAAGTCAAAGTTTGTTTTTCTCCCACGACTCACTCTAACCTCAATGTCACGTGATTAGATTGATCTATTGAAGTATGAACCTACTTTAAAGTTAAATAATTGCGCGATGAAGTTCACAGCGTTGTCCATTCGCTTGTCCTCCATCTCGCCGGCGTACGCCTCCAGCAGCTTGCAGAACCGCTGCGCCACCGTCTGCAGGAAGAACGCGCCCACTTCGGCGCCAATGTTGGCGTGCAGGATCGCCACCAGCAGCACATGCTCGAGCAGCAGGCGCTCGGGGCACGGCGTTGGCGCGATCACATTCTCGAACATGATCGCCGCGAGCGTTGCGTTCATATCGTGGCGGCTATTCGCCGCGTACAGCGTCTCGATTTGACTGGCGATGCTGTGCATGTTGCTCTCGGCGAGCCGATTAATCAAGCCCTTCAACTGGCGCTTTAAACGTACGATGCTCGCATTCGTGTCGCCATCGCGTGCTGCTCGCGCAGCGGGAGGAAGATATTTTTCTGTTGGCTCCTAAAATGCAGTCAACAACCACCTTAACAAACAAAAACAAATGAAGTATATGTACTACCTTATTTTGCAGAACGTTTCCATCTTCATCGCGCAGTCGTCCATAAATATCTTGCCAAGTATTGTCTTCTTTCTTGTGTGTGGTATTTGTGCTTGTTGCAGTGTCTCCTTCACTTTCTTCATTTTCCTCCTCATTGCCAACTTTTTCTTCAATATCTTCATCACCATCCCCTCCAAATGAATCCATGCTTTCACCTTCACTGAAACTACCCATTTCTTCTTCTGGATTCATGTCATCATCTTCCGAATCATTATCAGCTGGAAACTCCTCATCATCTTCAGCAGATTCATCTGAATCTGATTCTATTTGCTTCATTTTCTTGCTTTTGGCCTTTGCCTTTGCTTTATCCTCAGCTCCACCAATCATCAAATGAAAATCTTCATCAAAATCATCATTTACATTGTCCATCTCCATTTCAGTGCCAATCACATCAGACATATTGCCTGTATTGCAGACTTCTAGCAGATCTATGCACAAAAAGCAAATACCATATAAAATAATAAAATACACTTACAAACCTTGTAATTTTTCAACTTACAGTCCAAACCATCAGCAGCAAATGTCTTTGGAATGGTTTTGCTCTTCCGTTTGTTTAATTTCAACTGCTTCTCCAGCTTCTTGATGTTCTTGTCTTCCTCCCAGTTGGCGCGTATCATCTGCTTGCTACGCTGCTTGCGCATTTCCATTTTCAGCGTCGCCTCCACCTTCTTCTCCTTTTTGACGCTGCTTACTATTGAGATAGATGCATCATGCTTTTGTTTGGGTTCCTTGGATTTTGGTGGAGGAGCCGTTGGCACTTTTGGTTTTGAGCTTGAAGACTCTACTGATTTTGCCATAATCTTCTCCGGTTTCTGCCGCTTGGTGTAGTAATCATTGCGTTTTACTTTCTTGTCCAGTCTCTTCGCCTTACGCACTTCTTTTCGCGATTTTCGCACATTATTCGATTTTTTAACAGTTTTCATTTTCCCTTGTTTACTGTCTGCAGCAAGCGAGATAACACGTGAATATTTGAGGTTGGAAATTGAATGGGGGTGGCAAATTTCACAGGAAAGAGAAAGATGCAATTAAATCTCAATAAAACACTTTGATTTTTAAGAAAAGGAATTATTAAAGAGTTGAAGACTGTTGCATATCATCAGATCATCATAAACAGAAATAAAGCATTAATTGAGAGTTATAACTTGATTGAAAGAGTGTAAATGTAAATGTAAAAAGAGTGTGAAATGAGACAGAAATACTCCTTTACAGTAAATGTAACGCTTCACTTCTCTGCCATAAACTTTACATCTGAATGTTTAATGTTTTAAAAGATTACTACAAGTTATCCATAACTGCCCATTAACGTAAATTAATAATTTATAAACATTTATCTTTCATTGGTGGTATAATACTGTTTAGATGTTTAGAATATGTAAAATGACAGAGAGGTTAAGCTTTACAGAGGTATAGTAATGATGGAGCTCGATAGATGTCGCTAGATTCGCAATTTTCTCTGTTGACAATCACCAATCAACCGAACCCAGCTGAAAAAACCAAGATAACGAACAAAGCCAAAATAAATTAACATTTAATTAAGATTAAGGAGCACAATGCTGCGACCAAAGGCCCTCTCGCAAGTCCTCGGACAAGCCAACACCGGCGGAGTGGAAAACACGCTGTAAGCACAACAATTCACTTTCCAACATTCATGTTATTCCACCTAATGCACATTTTTTCTTCATTTGTACATTTGTAGTTTACTGAATCCAGAAGGCTCGCTGTTGGCATACAGCGGTTACGGCGATAACGACGCGCGCGTAACGGCCGCCATCGCCAGCAACATATGGTGCGCGTACGAAAAGAATGGAATAAACGTCTTCCGCGAGGATCGGCCGCAGGTCATCCTCATGGAGTGTCTGGAGGGCCGGATTGCCATCACCCAGGTGGCACACTTGCTGCTCTGCCTGTATGCTAGAAATACAGTCGGGTTTGGCATGCTAAAGGAGAAAGCCAACGCTTTGGCGCTCTACCTGGAG
This sequence comes from Geostiba sp. GC000077, assembly GCA_030264215.1. Taxonomy (NCBI): domain Eukaryota; kingdom Metazoa; phylum Arthropoda; class Insecta; order Coleoptera; family Staphylinidae; genus Geostiba; species Geostiba sp. GC000077. Next base: position 3,630 of record JARJDQ010019885.1, read on the forward strand.
AACCCATTGAAACAAATAGTCTCATCATAAAATTAGAATGTTAACAACTACAAATAGATTTATTTTTCTGTGTCAGGTTTTGATTGTGATTGATTGTCTTCAGTGCTACCACTACTACCACTAGCATCATTTATAGTTTCATCCTCTCCAGTGCTTGCCACTTTTGTTGCAACTTCAGCATCACTAGCTTCCCCATCATCTTCTGATTCAGGCTCAGGCTCATCACTCTCATCCTTTGTCTTGAGATTTGCCTTTGGGTTCTTTTTGTTCTGTTTCTTTTTCAATCGTTTAGCGCGCTTCTTTGCAGTTTCCTCCTCGGCCTTCCGCTTGTTGCCCTCGATCTTGTCGTGATAGTCGGTCTCGAGTTTCTCCCATTCGGCCTTCTTGTGCATGTAATGCTGTCGGGCGTATTCTTTTCGGCGCAGGTGGCGATAGACGTGAAATTCGCCAGATCCGGCGCCTGCGCTGGAGCCCATCACATTACGCACGAATTCCGGCACCACCGGGGGGCCGCGGCCCTTCGGCCTTTGTGGTATCAGCACTGGCTTCTCCTGATACACAGAATCATCATTTAATTTAAAAATCAAGCGTAAAATGCAATTTGGTTTACATACTGGGTTCTTCATCAATCTCTCCACCCTAAGCCGCTGAATATCACTTTGCGAGCGTGTTTCATGCGGTCTGGATGGGACAGCGCGTTTAATTTCATCTTTGATTTGCGACATTTTGTTATTTTGCAAAGTTCACGATTTATGAACGTTTTGTTTGGGTTGTTGGCTTGTACAGAAGTTTCAGGTTAACAGAACAAATGAACGAACAATTATCATGGCAGGCAACCAAATATACACTTCCTTGGTTTCTTGGACCTCTAACGGCATAAAATTGTACTCGCATAAACTAACCTGTGACTGGATTGGCCTTTGATAGCTGTTCGATCTGTTCCAGTCTGGTCGTTCATTGCTCCATGTAAATCCTGAATATTTTAGTCATTTTACAATAAGAACGACAAAATACTCAAATAAAAAAGATACAAAACGATTTAACGTTCAAATTCGCGTGTAGTAAGTATCTTTCGAGTAAGAGGGTGGTTCTTTGCGACTTTTTGTTGTCGATTCCGTCAAATATTGCACATATAATATCAAATACAATACATTAATCAATTTTTAATATCTGAGCATATTAAGCAATCTAAACTAATAGTATTGCACGAATTATACACTTAAAATTGTCATGCATGTTGGTACAAGTTCATTATAATTGGATATATCGCTTCGATACTACGATACGCAAACATATAATTTTTATTGCATAGTTGCCAAAAATAGTTTAGCCATTTTCACGCGAAATATTCAGGTTCTGGACGAATGGGTTCACAGCAGGTATACATTTACTGGTTATTCTCCGGGGTGGTCAAGTCGATAAAGCAGAAGGACTGATCTGCAGGTCCAAGAACATGTAAAAGATTGACAAGAATATTCTTGCAGGTTGCAAGGGTTTTTGGCGTAAAGGAGGATATCTCAGACCTGGACGTTGGGGCGCCTCCAGCAATGTACCCAAATGCATGTCCTGGGCAGCAGGCCTGGACCTGGACGGGAACGGCACCGGAGGTATATACGCGCTCACGTCGTCGATTTGAAACGCGAAGAGCGGCGGCACCGGGAAGAAAGTGCTCGCGCGCTCCGTGACTGCCATGCTCTGATATGATTCCAGGGATATTTCTGTATAAGAGAGTTTAGAGAGACACGAGAGTTTAGAATTGTGGGACGACGGTAAGCGAGAGGATGAAATTTGCCGGTGGTAACGCTATCCAACGCCGTCGCTTCGTTGTTGCTGACGTCCGACGAGCTGGACATCGCGTCCTCCAGGTGCGACGTCAGCTGGCGCAGGTGGTCGAGCACATGCATGATGGTGCCAGCCTGACGGTGCGGCGGATGTATCCGCCTTCGCGGCAGCGCGTACGGCAGCAGTCGCAGCGGCGCGTCGCCGGCGACCGCCCGCTGGCGGCGGAAATCCGCGCGGTGAAAGTGCCGCGAGCAGACGCGCACGAGCGACAGCCGATCGCTAGGGCGCAGCTCCAGGATGCGCATCCACTTCTCGCGTATGCCGCGCGCCCGTGGCAGCCTGAAAGCGCATCATTCACAAAGAAAATGCAACAAGTTCAAAGGTAGGTATTCAAGGTGGGTGCAAAAAAAACAGAGGATGATACGAACGGATACAAGGAGATGTGGTCGTCAACGGATGCGCTCTGCCCGCATAGGTAGCATACCTCGTTCCACGACTCCATTTTATACTTGAACCTGCTGTATTTGAATGTTGGTTGCGCGTCGAGATCGGCTAAATTTAACAACGAAACGAATTTATTTGTGCAAAACGAAATGGACGCACTGTCACATTGCTCGTTGTGACCGGACAATTAACGCGTGCTGGCGTGCTTATTTGTTGAGATATCCTGGATCCGAGACGGCGCTGCGCACGGATTCACAGTCGACCGAGTTTCGCCGGCTGGCGCAGGATCTCCAATCGTCCGGATCAAGGTACACCTTCCTGTCGCACACGTCGATTTGCAGCACAGAATTAGAGAATCTACCGACACAAAAGAAACAAGCAAACTGCAATACACAACAAAATGGCGGCCTTGCACTTGCAAGCAAACTCGCTTTTATAAGAGCCGATTTACACGATCACGTTATTTTTAATATGTCTACATCAAGAAATTGATAATGCTATGTTGCAATGTAATGCGTGCAAATGCATTGTCTCATTTTCTTTAGCAAATTTTTGACAAAGAAAACTTGTAATGCCGGGTTTACACTTGTAACAAATTTGCTAGAGTTACATGTAACATTTGTATATCTGATCCTGTATATCTGAGAGGGCTGCAACAAAGTGCATATCCGAATGCGAATCCGAAAAGAAACTTCACGCGTTCGGCAGATATTCAGGTTTTTACGTCGAATTTCTTCGAAAAATCGGTGTTATATTATGTTACAAGTGTAAACCCGGCATAAAAAGCGTAATCGTGTCAATCGGCTGGTTGCTTGCTGAAATTGTCGACCGATCAAAAAATTCCAGTGAGCGCTGGGTCTTAAATTTACTGTTTGTCGAAGTCCAACGAATCCATCAGCTCCTTTTCGCTGTGCCGCAAAACCTGCCGCTGATGCTTCGCCTTCGCGTTGAGCGTGCCGGTGGAGAAGCGAAAGTTGGACTTGAGCGCGCCGCCGGCAGTGGAGAAGCGACGAAAGAAGCCGCTCTCGCCGCCATCGTCGGGTAGTTTCTGCAGCCCGCTCTCGTCCAGCACGTAGAACTGTTCGGTCTTGCGCTCACGCTCGTAGCACAGGCAGGCGAGCAGGAACAGCACCAGGATCAGCAACACGCCGAGCGAAATGCACACTGCAATCCCTAGGCGAATCTCAGTCATGGCCTCATGGCCAACCACGAAAAAGGCAAACGCAAACGAAAACTACATACATGAATACGTCCACGCGATGGTCACAACCATAATCACGGGAAGGCACGTGGACACGTGTGATGGAAACCAGTGCTGTTGGCCGACTACGCTATTTTTACGCCCCGGGGCGATAGCCGCGACGATATCGCGCTATCTTATCCGCAAAGAGACGATGAGAGACAAGCGGCAAGTACGCTTCGCGTTAAATCCGCATTTTATTTGCATAAAATATATTTCAATAACATTCATAGTAGAAGTACAATATAAGTGGTGTGGCTATGCATAAATACAAATAGCGTTTCGGAATAGCTATGGAGGCCTGGCCCCCCGCGGAGGGCCGGGCTGCAACCCTATGAGTAGCAAAGCGCCCTAGCGGGACACTACGTTTCAGCGATTCAGCCGGTAGAAAACTGCGACTGCGCATTGCGTCGCATATAAAGAGTAATAATAATAAGTAAATAGTTATAGCTAAAAGGTATGGGTATAACAAAACAATTAACAAGTGAAATCGTCCCCTTGCCCCCACCCTTGCATTCGACGCGCACACAAACACACACACTCTTAAAACACGCATCTCAGTCGTTCGAGCCCCCACCCGCTCTCCCCAACATTGCGTAATACTGTAGGAGGGATGCGTCGCCTCACGGTGCACCAGGGTGTCGTGCATCATCATCATCGTAATTCTCATCAAATGCATCAAATCGGTTATCATTAGGCAAGCAGTTAGCGCGGCCGCGCGAGGGATTATTGTTGCTTTTTGTGAGTGGCCTCGTCGTAGGTGGGCGGGTGCTCCTGAAATGGCACGCAAACAGGCACAGCATTGGAGGTATGTGGTGGTAGATGTGGGTGGGTTGTGTTAGCGGGGCGGCCACGCGGCGGTTGGAGCGGACGGTGTACTTACGTAGTACGACGGCGGCGGCACGTACGCCATCTGCGGCCGATTGGGGTCGTAGTATGCGGACTGCGCGGCCTCCGCTGCCTTCGCATCTAGCACATGAGAGAGAGGAATATTGAGCCGCTCAAAGGTACGAGAATGTTTGCTTCATCATTTATTGATACGCACCTCCGGCGTTGAAGCCGGGCGCCGGGCCGGCGGCGCCCTGCTGCGGCGGATAGCCGTGGAAGCCGGGCTGCGGCGGCGGCTGCTGCTGGCTGTTGATGCCTGGATACGGCGGCGGCGCGTCTGTCATGAAGACGCTGTTCGCCGGCGGCTGGTCGGGGAAGGCCTGCGACGGCGGCATCCAGCCATAGTAGCCCTGTGGCGGCGGTGCGTACGCCGGCGGCGGCGCCTGATACCACTGGCTCTCGGGCGGGACGTACGGCGGCGGCGCCTCGCGCTGGTTCGCCATGCGCGTGGCGAGGTGCGCCGCCTTGAGCATCGCCTGCCCGAACTCGATGGCGCCGCCGTGCTTAAACAGCAGCTTGAACTTCGCCTCGCCCGTCCAGTTGCCGTTCGGCTGGGCGCGCACCTTGCCCTTGATGTAGTTGGCGCCGAAGATCGGCTGCTCCAGCTCCACGTCATTCAGCGTGACGAAGGGAAAGCTGAACGACTGCATTGCATCGCTGGCGTTCTTGCTGTTGAAGATGACGCGGTGCGTCGTCAGGTAGATGCGGCCGTGTTTCGTGCCCTTGAAGGCGGGCGCGTCCTGCCCGGACCAGTCCAGCGTCGTGTGGTCGCTGTACACCAGGATGCTGCGCGGTCCGCGGAGCGCCAAAAAGCAAACAGATGCGGATTGCTGCGTGATGCATGCAGGGCCACTGCCTGCAGAGCTGCAGGCAGGCGTCGTGCACTACTTACATTTCGCCGTTGTGGATGAGCACGCCACCGTTAAGGTGCGCCGTGTTGAGGGACATTTTGGTCGATTTAGCTCGCGGCTCTCGCGTCCGTCGATTGTGTTTTCTAGAAATTGCACAATAAATAAATCGACTGACGCATGACGTCAGATGTTTGTAATGTAAATGACTCGGCCCTGTGACTCGGCCTGTGACTCGGCGGTCGGTGGTCGGGGCCGCTCGGGCGATCGGGGGGGCATTTGAAACTTGACATACGCCTGCTTGATTGACTTGTGCGCATGCGCCACTTTGACGACCCGATGCTAGCGCCTCTGGCGGCAGCAGATACCAGTCAGTTAAACGAGCACGACCTGGTGAGGTGACAAATCGCTACCAATCTCTACTTTCCAGCCCTCCCAGCACTCCCTGCGCGCGACACTTGACCTACGAGTCGAGAGATCGAGTGCTTTTAATTTCCAGCGCGACAGAGAATGCTGAGGGGCCCCAGCGCGGGCTATCTGGAAGCGTGAGCAATTCATCTCGAGCCCGTGCCCACGATCAATCAGTGCTGCGGTTGTCGACGAGCTAGGCATGCAGCGGTAGCGACGACGGACGGTGGAGTGCCCGGCCGTCTGCCCCGCTGTGCGAAGTGCGCCATCGCGCTACCCCGCACCCGACTGGATTTGTGCCGCGCGGCGCCGCTTCCTTAGGTAAGGGCCCACACCACAGGCCGACCCGTCCCTCAGCTAATTTGCTTTGTTTTCGCTTTGTGTCGCATTGCTAGGCAATGGTGGTTGTCAGTGGGAGCTGGATGAAAAGCACGCAGTATGCCAATTGCGGAGACATGAACGTCGCGAGGGCCGTTTTGATAAGCCGCCCCAACTCGCACCCGTTCCACGAGCGCACACTTGCTCTCGACCAGCCGGTGAAGGTGGGGCGGTCAGTGGCGCGCGCGCGCGCAACCCCATCGAATGCCATCTTCGACTGCAAGGTGCTGTCGCGCCACCATGCGCTGCTGTGGTACGAGACCGGCAAGTTCTTCCTGCAGGACACCAAGAGCAGCAACGGCACATTCGTCAACAACAATCGGCTGTCGTCCAACGAGAGCGATCCGCACGAGCTGAGCTCCGGCGACATCGTACAATTCGGCGTCGACGTGGTGGAGAACAATCGCAAGGTGACGCACGGATGCATCGTCGCCACGCTGAAGTTGTACCTCCCCGACGGCAAGGAGGCGAAGGCCAGCCCCAGCGTCGCCGAGAGCAGCCGCCACGGCGTGGTGCCGCTCGACGAGCTCTACAAGCTCAACCAGATTATTCAGGAAGCCAGCCAGCGCGAGCTATGCTTGGAGACGAAGCTGACGGCGCTGCAGCACGTTGTGGATGCGGCGCGGCGAGCCGCCGATGAGAACTGGCAGGCGTACGTCGGCGAGGAGCGCTTGCTGTCGCGCGTCGCGGCGCTGGAGACGCAACTGACTCAGGCGAGCAAGGGCTTCGGCGAGGATCGGCTGCGCGATGAACTCAAGCAGCTGCAAGAGGATCGCAGCGTTTACCAGGCGGCCGCTAAGGAAGCGCTCATGAAGGCGCACGCGGAACGTTTAGAGGCGGTCGCTGCCGCTTCCGAGCAGGAGCGCGCGCGTGCGTCAGCCGAAAACGAGGCGGTGCTTGCGCGCGAGAATTGGGAGCGCACGCAGCTGGAATTGCAGGAGGTGGCACAGCGCGTGGTGGAGGAGCAACGCAAGGCGGACGCCGCAAACGAGCTGCACGAGCAGCGCTTGAAAGAGCTGCAAGCGCGCGTAAATGAGCTGCAGGCGGGGGGCATGGAGAGCACGGGCGACGAGGGCGACGCGCTGTACTTCGCGGAGGACTCCGATGTGCCCACGGAGAACGACAACGAGGCGGAAATGGACGCCGACACGGAGATCATGAAGTTCCAGCGCATACTCAACGAGTCGGCTAAAGAAGACAACACGCGCAACGAGGCCGACGCCACCGAGATTCTCATCCTCACCGACACGCCGCCGATGCCCCCGGCTGACGACGACGACGAGGAGGCGGCGCCACCAGTGGAGAATAAGGACGAGCTCATCTCGCAGAAGGAGACCGTCTGCGAGAGCGATCTCGAGGGCCAGTCAATGCCCTCGGACTCCGAGGCCGACACGCGCACGCTCAAGTACCAATATCAGACGGTTTGTGAGCAGAAGCGACATATCGAACAGCTGGAGCTGCTGTCCAGCGCGAGCAAAACGCGGATAGCGCTGCTGGAGAAGTCGCTGCTCAACGAGAAGGAGGAGAAATCGTACCTGGCAAAGAAGATGGACTTGCTCAAGGAAGAGTACGGCGCCTTGGAGGGCAGGTACGTCGCATGTCTCAGCGAAACCAAAGATTTGGGCGCGCGCGTCGACAGTCTGCAGGAGAAGCGCGCGGCGGCGCCGGACGTCGCCGAGCGGGCCGTCCAAACGGCGGCCGAGGACGACGACGCAGATGACGACGAGGACTCGGCGACGCTCTTCCCCAGCGCCAAGCTCAATGAGCAGCTGGCTACCCTCGAGGAGGAGGTGATCGCGCTGAAGGAGCGCTACGCAACCGCCAGCGAGGAGAAGATCGCTCTCGGCAAGGAGCTGCTGTGTGCGCACGACAAGTACAACACGCTGTGCAACCGCTCACACAACACGCTGTTCTTCTACGTCGCGCCGCTCGCCGTCATGGTGCTCTACCTGCTCGTCAGTTCAATGTTCTCCTGATTCACGGCCATCCTGCTGGTGTTCTTCTTTTTCTTCCTCGAATTCCTCCTGAAGATTATCAAGGACACGTAGCTCATATTTATGTCAAATCGCATCGCGATACACAGTACTGACGTTTATACTCTGAAATTTACCTTCTTCATAAGCAATCCGAGGGCGCCTCGCAGCGCCGTGTCGTCATTGTTGTTTGTTAATAGTGTCTATGTAAAAGTTATCGAGAGGGTCTCAACGATAGGATATGTTTTGATAGTTAATGGAAGCAAGTAGGAACACTGTTGAAATGTGCGGAAATCAAATATCGGCTCGCATTCTCATTTCTTCGCGAACGTAATTAACCCATTAAGCTTTAATCGACAGTGTATTATTGCTGCTTTGCTCGAGCTGATTCGATATTTGTTTTCTACATGTTGATTGCGCACAAACCACCCACGTTTATACGTCTTTCTTATAACCCATACGTTTCGTTTTGCTTTATCTCGTAACTTGAAGGATCGTCTCGTATGTATGTGGAACTATGAATGTAAATATTACTATTATGTGGTGTAAATTGAAGTAGAGAAAGAAAGTGTCCTGGAGGCATGTGTGTCCTGTCCGGTTTCCGAAAGTACAAACTTTGTGCGAGTGCACCGCTTCTCAGGTCCTGCATAAATCAAAAAGAATCTCAGCAAATTGTCTTTTCAAATTTAGCAACTTCAATTTATCCCGAATCCCACGTGACTGCATTGATTTGTCAACCAATTTTACACGGTAGGTATCATGCATAGAAAGTATTGCGTGGGCAGTGGGAGATTGTAGAAACGCACGACAAAATTGGTTTTTTGATCGACAAGAAGACGTTCTTTAAATCGCCCTGGGATGTAACTGGAATATATTTTGAAATTTTGGCGAATTTCTAAAACATACTGCAGATAGTCGTTCATGTTTTCCGAACGCGTGTTCCTTTTTTAACTTTCTTTGCGGACTCGGATAGTCAAGAAGACGCTCTTCAAGATGCACCACGTCTCAACTCCCTCAGAGCCCCAAATGTGCCCAAAATCGACTTTTAAGCTTTTGCGAAGTATTTTGATAATTTGACGACATTCGATGGAAAATCCTTTATATTTTCTAAACGTGTGCTCCTTTTTTCAGTATCCTTACGAATTGTGATAGTCAAGAAGTCGCTCTTTAAAATTTACACCGTCCGAACCCCCTCAGAGCCAGGGAAGTGCCTTAAAATACATTTGGAAAAATGGATTAATTTATTTTGACGACAAGTGACGGAAAAATGTTCATATCTGCCGATCGCTTGTTCCTTTTTAACTTTCTTTACGGATTCAGATAGCCAAGATGACGCTCTTTTAAATGCATTTTAAGACACTTCCCGGGCCCTGAGGGGGTTCGGACGGAGTGCATCTAAAAGAGCGTCATCTTGGCTATCTGAATCCGTAAAGAAAGTTAAAAAGGAACAAGCGATCGGC
>JARJDQ010019887.1:0-23675 GCA_030264215.1 Geostiba sp. GC000077
ATTTGCCAATACCTCTTAAAGCATCCTTCACCATTACCGAAGTCTACGACATCCGGCAGTAACGGAATTACTGAGGTTAACGTTTTTTTGCGCTTATAATCTGTTCTGTATCAAACACACAATACACATTTTTAACATGACCTGTTTCCCATTCACATGCTTTTAACTCTATTGGTTAATTATTCTTGACATCTTGACGTTGTCGCGCAAACCTCCGAGAACGGCGAAGCAAAACATTAATTTCATTAAGTAGTCCTGCCATCCGCCATGCAAATTAAACGCATTGGCGGTTGGAGAGGGGGCAACACCACAAGCCCAAAGCACCAAGCACAAGCCCAAACGTAAATGTTATTAATCTATTGTCGGACATCAGCCAACAGCGACGACGGCGTGGGCCCAAAGAAAACACACGGCCGGGGAAGCACGGTCAACAACATTAAAGATCAATTAATCAACATAATAAAAGCGTCGGCATGGTGCACGATGGTTTCGGGGGTGTGCACGAACACACTGCTCCATTGCAGCTTTGCAGCACGACCGACCGAGGCGGAAAGGGCAAAACACTCCGTACCTCCTGCAATTTGAACATTCAGCGCATTTTATGCGAAACAAAACACCAACGAGGAACGAATACAGACTTCACACAAACACGAAAACAAACGATTACGACAGTAATGTAGAAAGCTAGAAAGTGCCTTAATGCGCTCGCGACACTGAAATGCATAAAATCGCACTTTCTACACTAATATATATATAGAATAGTAGTTTATCTGACGAAGGTGGAAGGTGCCGGATTTCCCGCCAATGCATTTGAAAGATTGAAAGCATTTGAAGCAAAGACACGAGCGTGGAGGGCACTTTCTACCTAAGCTAGACACACAGCTTTTTCTCCGACCACCAAATAACCAAAAAAAATTCAAAAGATTATCTTGTGTGCTTTCTAGTGTCTTTTGTTGACTTGCTGACGTTGGTGTTAATATCTTAATGGGTAATGTTGCAATGTTTAGAAAATTTCCAACATTCTAGGAAGTAAACAAATTTATGTCATATGTCAATCGGTATCTTCACACGTGACACTTTCCAATGGGGCCTACTGGGTTTACAGTGCTATGTTAAGAGTAGCCGCATAGAAAGAAAACGGTTTTGCTCGTGGCGCCCTCTGTATGTCCAATTAGTCTATGACATTTCGCAAGTCAAAATCGACGCGGTGCGACAAAAGCACCACAGAAGAAGCGTCGCACGTGCGACGACATGCGAGTCGCGTCTTTATTACCCTCCCCCGCCCCTCCTCACGCTGTTTGTGCACACGCATCGAGAGAACTAGTGTTGGCAACAGCGGCAACAGCGGCAACGTGGTGTGGCGTGTCGGCACATAATATGGCGACGAGGCGCGCATAAATAATTCAGCGGTGTCGAAAATGCAAAGACACAGTGCGCCTATATGCCAGGCGACCCCAACCACCACCCAACGCATAATTATGTGGTGACATATGTAGCTCATGCACAACAACACAAAACCCTCGGCAGGTCGACATTAAGTTATAAAAGTCATACCGTGAATGCGGGAATTGAAAACAATGAAAATGTTGCGCTTTTGTCGTGTGGTGGTGAACATAACCTTAATTGGGCGCCATTTATTTACGTGGGATGCGTTCACACACACCGCGCCACATGATTGTCTGGTTTGGGGATGTTGCCGTCAGCGTCGATCATGTCTAATAAGCAAGAGGCACGCATTTGCGATAAATCGAAGCGACGACGCGACGCAACGCTGCAACCCTGAACGCGCAATCAGTCGAGTCGCGTACGCCGCTACAATTTCACGTAGGTACGCCGAACTTTTTTCCATCACTTGTGCACTCAAGAATCCAAAACGCATTAAAACATCAATCAAAATCAACGAACATGTGGTTGGATTAACAATTGTTTGTGTTTCTCCTGTGTGTTTGGTAGTGATGTGTATCGTCGTGCTGTGCACGGCCATTTTGGAACGTGTTAAACGCACGCTGTGAGCTACTAGAAACTCGCAACTCAATTTGTCCACTATCATCAGCCGTACGTCTCATTTCCGATGCGAATTGCGAAATTGGGTAGAAGTTTCGCCGAAGAACCGAACAATTCATGTTGCAGTCTATACAACTACGATGTGCAAAGTTAAACAATCCTAACCTAAAACTTAACAATTCCCAACGCGACGTGAGTGGACAACTCAATCTGTAAGAACTCGTCTTTATCCACGACCAGGACCACGATTCCAAAAATTGACAAAAAGCATCCGAATGCACGGAGACATTTGAAACGGCAAAAAGTGAGCATTGCGGATATCAAGTGTTGTGCAACAGTGCAGGAGAAGCAAGGGAGAAAAGCCAGGACACATGACATCTAGGACAGACTTTACAAGTGTCGCAAATCTCCAGCAGACGCATTGAAACTTGAAGCAAACAGGAAACTATAAAGACAAGCCAAAAAGAAGAACATGTTAACTGTAGGCAACACAAATAACAAACCAGTCAACTGAAAACAAAAGTTGTTGTCGATTCGCACATTTACCAAGCGAACTTTTTTCTAAACAGAGTGTAACGTGTCAAGAATTTACGGATACAAAGGATACATATATCAGAATGATACAGTAAGTGCTTCTCAACACGTCAATCTAAATTTAGATTAGATTAGATTAGATTCAATCGATCCAAAGCCTTTAATGCCTAAATGCTTTAATCAAACTGATAAAACGTAAATACCATGAATTCCGTTGCGCATGTTTTTTCAGTTTGCAAACATTTAAACCGTCGAAACTCGTCGGAATTTGGAAGGTCCATTTTTCCACCGAATACTCAGATCTAAATAAAACCACACCCGCCGAGCGGCCGATATCAAAGACGGAAGAAATGAAGGCCAAATATTTGGCTTTTCTGGTTTTCTCAATTAACTTTACGAGTTACGGCCAATTACAATCGCAAGCACAGTAACAGCAACAACGTTGCAGCACACGCGTGAAATTAATGTATCAATGAACAATTTGACGTTGTCTTCTGTAATGTTCACATGTCACAGTACGAGCAATATATTTATCAAGTCATAAATTTTGATTTTACTTTTATGATTTTTGTGTGCACTTGAAGTGCAGCATTTCACCGGTTTCTGGGTCGCCTTGAATTCAATTCAATGACAATGACATCGACACCACGATTCTGTTTTCTGCGTTCTGAGGTTTTACGAAAATGAAACCAACCATTAAACGTTAAATTTATAAATTTACAACGGCTCGTTACTTAAATAGGTTATCAAAACAGAAACAGACATTCATCATTGTGCACTTCTGCTAGTAAAGCAAGTGAATTATAAATATTTTGAATTTTTACACGTTTACCAGATCATAACTCATCGTCGCAACTGAAATCATAATATAATAAGATTTGTGCTTTTGATATCTATACAGAGCGATCAAATGTATATATCAAATCATTACCTTCTTTGTGTTTTGCTCATCTTGTTACTTTTAATTTGATAGGTGTGCCGTGTGGTGGCGCTGTTGTCACGTGATGCAAAACATATGATCATCAAAATGGTAGATTACGTAATGCATCATATTGATGTAGATTTGGTTGCCTACCTTGTAGTTGTACATCCTGTATGTATAAGCATAATTAGTATTTATTCGATATTCTTAATGAATATTTCTAGTAATCGTACATAATGAGTTTTCTTATCCCTAGCTTATCCGTTATTCCCAAGTGGTCCTGTAATCAGCACACAGCTGGCTTTAATAAAGTGCATGAACTGTATTAAGCATTAACGCACTTAATATTACGTTAATTATGCGATACGGCTGGCTGGGCAAATGCTGGGCAAATGGTATTCCTATTCCTAAGCTCACGTTGTGCTTGTTGGGCTGGGAAAACGTTTACCAAGCTCGAGAGACGATAATACACGTCTACACGAATCCACGGCTTTGTTCGCGCGCTCGCGGTTGTAACTTTGCACGAACATATGCAGCCCAACATACACACGAGTCACACAACACACAACACACAACATAACAATATGATGTAATCTAGCTTGTAGCCGCTAGCCTCACAATAATGCGGCATAATCCCATAATGTCATTCGTTGCCACTGCCTGAGAGAGATGGAAGGGGGAAAAACTTGCTCTTGCGCGTACTTTAAAGCTTCGCTTTACGTTTGTTTGAAACAAGTTCCAAAGTTGCGATGAGAATGAGCTACCCTGCAATTACCGCAGCGGGGTAGCCACAGCCACATTGCGACCATTTTCCATCGCAACTGCTTCATCGTTCATCACACAACTTTGATGAGTTACAGTGAATTAAACATAAATCTTATAACATTCATAACCTAAATTAACAGTGGCGTGCGGTTTATAGAACACGTGTAGCCAGAGCTGTTTTAATATGACGTATTTTTAAAGAAAAGTTGTTGTGTGCACACATTCACGGCTGTATGCAAGATATCTACAGCCAAGTTTTGTTTTATGTTTAGATATGATTAGTAATGTCCGAAGAAGATCTGAGCGAGTCGAGCGTCTTCACCGCATTGGAGAACTTCACCTACGGTAATGCCAGCTACGGCGGCTTGCCAGGTGGGGGCGGCGGGAGCGGGAGTGTACAGGCGCCGCCGCCGGTCGGCGGCACGCAGGAGCTCGCGCTCGCCGGCCTGTTGAGCGTGGTGATCGTTATCACCGTCGTCGGCAATACGCTCGTCATCCTCGCCGTGCTCACCACGCGCCGCCTCCGCACGGTGACGAACTGCTTCGTCATGTCGCTCGCCGTCGCCGACTGGCTGGTGGGCATCTTTGTCATGCCGCCAGCGGTTGCATTCAGACTCATCGGTAAGTGAACAAAAACACCCTCTGTATACATATTTATTAAAACACACTGTATATTTTAAGTGGATGGGATACGGGTTTCGTTGGTGATGTGTGCCATCGTTTTGTTTTTCAGTTGCTCGTACTTTTTCCGGCGCTGTAAATTCTTGTATATTTATTATTTGGCGACGTGGCGGCGGCACACGACGGTCGGAATTAATTACGCCGCCCATTGTCAACGTCGCGACGACAGTGCGATACGTGTCCGCCGACGATGTGCGAGACGCTGTTGCTTTAGTTTTAATTAAAACTTGCGTCGAGAGCTCCTCGCCGCCATTAATGTCCATAAATATTACCGCCTCCCGGATGTTTAAATATGTCGGCGCCGACAGATATCGAAAGAAATAGGGAACACGAATCGCGCGAGGTAATATTCCTTAAATTAAAAATTCCATACTTAAGTGGTAAATTTAACGGTTTCATAAATAAAAGAAAATTATATTTTTGGGGTAGCAACCAGCATATGGATAGAGAACTTAATAGTCGTTAATTTGACACCGAGATAATTAAATTCCATTGGGAACTTTCGGAGATATTCGTTGTTAAAGAATCCGCAATTGTGATTGGTCTATAGCACGACGCGCAGCGCTAATGTTAATCTTATGGAGGAGGCGTGGCTTGGCAGGTATAAAAGCCTCGCTCGCCGAGCGCGCGGTCAGTAGTTCACGCACTGTCGTCTCGTGACGTGCGCTTCGCTGAACACACGCTTCCTCACTTCACAACACGAATGATGAAATCTTAAAAATAAAATAAAAATTTAACGTTTAGTTTGTTTTTCACAGGTGTTTGGGAATTAGGTTGGATCCTATGCGATGTATGGGTGTCCCTGGATATTCTTCTCTGTACGGCGTCCATCTTATCACTCTGCGCCATCAGTGTTGATCGATATCTCGCCGTCACGCAGCCACTCAGCTACAGCCGGAAGCGGCGATCCAAGCGATTAGCATTCACGATGATCCTCGCCGTGTGGATTAGCTCCGCACTGATCACATGCCCGCCGATGTTCGGATGGTAAACAACATTCTACTACCAGTGGCGTGCGATGGAATGCCAACTTTTTGCATTTTACGCGTTTCTGGAAATTTGAAGCATTTTCTGATGCACCAAATTTAAACGTAGTTTTGGTGTATCAAAATAACGCCTCTTTGACTACTAAAAAAACCTTTGACCGCACGCCACTGCATTCCAACATGGAAATCTAACCTAAAAATGGATTTAAACAATTCCCATCTACTTTGCCTCCTTTTCACTCCCGAGTCCCAAGAAAAACGATCCCTCCTCAGAGGGTTTGTGCCCACAGTGCGTAATTGACATATTATCCGTTTAGTCGTTGCGCTAAGCTGGCGCCCGACCATCAGCAGGGACGGCAATTTCGAGCCAATCTTCGCTCCGAACGCCGCCGCACCGAAATTGTTTGCATATTATCGGCATTCCTTCCACTTTCCATCTTCCATTTTCCACCACATCTACATTCCCGCACACCGCACCATTTCCTGCACTCTGGTTAACTGCATATAAAGCCTAAACAATGTGCACAGGTTGAAATATGAGTGAGACATTAATAAATCTTGTTGCCTTGAAGGTACGAACCGGGGCGACATAAAGAGAAGACGTGCCGCTACAACAAAAACACTGGATACGTGATTTTCTCGGCGATGGGGTCGTTTTTCATTCCGATGGTCGTTATGGTCTATGTGTACGTGCGCATTTCCTGCGTTGTCGCTAAACGCCACGATCAACTGGCGAACATTGAAGGCAGAAATAGAGTACGTAACTAACCACACTTTTTCAAAAAATAAATGTTTGGTTAAAACTTTAATTCTTCATAGAAATCGCAGAAATTAGTGTTGACCTCTGCCAAGGACGAATCCGACATGGAGCGGGGTTCCTCCGAGTGCGAGGAGCAAATTCACTGCACAGGGTAAGCGTTTTCATGGTGCTTCAATGCTTTTTAAATGGAGTGGGCGGAGCAAACTCAGCTCCTTTCAATATTTATTTTATAAAATTATAATTTTCAATGTGTTTATAGCCTAAATGCAACAAATGAAACGGTGTTAGATGGCAGCACACAATCAACGAACAACCACACGTCGCACACATCCAACGCCTCCTCAGTGGGCGGATCCGCGCAGGTGGAGCTACGCAAGGCGTCGCACATCACGCGCTCGCTGCGCTCGAATCTCAACTACTCCTTCAAGCACCACGACACGCACCATTCGCTGCCAGCGCCGACGCATCGCCACGCCTCCCTCTATGCCACCTCCCTCACCACCACACGCCCAAAGACAGAGGGCGCTCATCACCTCGAAGTGTCCGTGATGAATTTTGAGCCCGCCACGCGCGTCTCCTCCTTTCGCAGAGAGACAAAGACGGCGCAGACGCTGAGCATCGTTGTGGGCGGGTTCATCCTTTGCTGGCTGCCGTTCTTCATCTACTATCTGCTCACGCCCTTCATCCCAGCCGGGGCGTGGACCGAGGTCGTCATGGGATACCTCACCTGGCTGGGGTGGATCAACTCCGCCATCAACCCCTTCATTTATGCGTTTTATAGTCCCGACTTTCGGATAGCCTTCTGGCGGCTTACCTTGAGACACTTCAATCGCAATCGGCGTGAGGACATTGCGTTTCAGCACAAGTAATGTACATCCCACCTGGCTTTAGCCACGCCCCTCGCTCCGCCTAAGTGTACATAGAGATTTTATCATTTCTATATTATTACCTGGGTACATTCCGTTGAGTATTGGAGTTTTAGGTCTTATTAGTGAATATTATGCTCTACTCGCCATTGTGTAGCAGTAGCAGTAGCAGTAGCACAGTAGCACTAGCAATAGCAAAGCAACTGAAACTAGTCCACCCTCCTCACACACCTAATCTCAACTTAATCATCACCGCAACTACGTACAGGGTAAAAATGCATAAACGCAAATCGCAAGCGCAACAAATACATAAAAATAGTCATAAAAATTGTGAATAATCTTAAGCTTACACATGAATGTGACATTTGACATAAACCCACACTTGCTGCTAGGCTATACCT
The DNA here is from genome assembly GCA_030264215.1 of Geostiba sp. GC000077. NCBI lineage: Eukaryota > Metazoa > Arthropoda > Insecta > Coleoptera > Staphylinidae > Geostiba > Geostiba sp. GC000077. Next base: position 7,920 of record JARJDQ010019887.1, read on the forward strand.
AAACCTTAACTTAAACATTAAAAACATATTATATAATAAAGATTGTACATAGATGTTTTACAAGAGCAAGATATGTTCTAAGAGTATTTTAAGAGTAAGAACAAATGACTATGTGTATAATAATAAATAAATGATGATGAATGTTGGACGTATTGCCTATCCTCTATTACTCCTCTGCAATGGAACTGTTGTAGAACTGTACTGTCTCCTCCTTGAGGATGGTCTCCTTGATGAACCACGCGTAGACGCCGGTGGAACGCATTGCTTGGATTTTATTCATGCTTGCCACCTGCTCCTTGTCAATGCCATCAAACTGTGGCGCATTCACAAAGCACTTGTGCCGGCAGTAGTACCGCAAGTGGTGGCGCTGCGTTCGCTCCAGGCGGCGTTGCGCCGTGCGCTGTTCTAGCGTGGGCGGGCCCCAGCGATTATTTGGGAAGCACAGGTCACCCAAACTCTACAAAAAAGCAAAGAGGTTGTATCTCCGATACGGCAGGAGCCCTTGATGGTGGTTAAGGGCTACGTTCTAAATGGGGCGTTCTAAACCAGCAGGAAAGATTGCTGTCACCCTGTGTATATTCAAATGTTTGCAACCATTGCTCAATGTTGTTCTTGCTCGCGTGTAAAATATTTTTAACCATTTTTGTTGCAACACCCTGTATAATTTATTTTGTGACGCCCTGTATATGTCGGTTCTATCCGAACCACCATCAAAAACACCCAACTAGACATTTTAGTCTTCTATATAACCTGGCCTTGAATTCATACCTTGCGTTTGATTGCAAAATATGACAGCTTGATGCAGTTGATGAACAGCAGCCACATGGCGCACGTGATAAATAACGCAGCGATGATGTACTGCGCTTGTATATTTGTATTCATCGAAAGGAGATCAATAACCGTTAAAATGAGCACCAACTGAAACATTTGGATTGTCATTGTAGCATAGCCCCACGTTGGGCGCCAGATGTAAGGCAATCACACTCACCACTGCAATGCAAATCATAAAGTGCCAGGAGATGGTCCAGAATCTCGCTGGAGGCGTGTGAAAGATAAACTCGTACTCATGACACAGCCGAATTGGATGGTAGAGGAAGTAAATGCAGAGGACGACCAGGCCAAAGTTGAAGTTGTTGATGTAGTTCAGGCCGCGCAGTTCGAACTGGATGAGCGTTTGGTAGATGTAGGGCAGCTCGTTGATCAACCGGAAGAAGATCACCGTCAGCGTAACGAGGAACATGAACAGTGTGGCGTACGAGTCGCCGTTGGGGATGATTTGAATCAGCGAGTCGGTCGCGGCGAGGATCATGTACACAGAGTAGATCACTGCGATTAGGACCATGCAGATTAACCATGCGAGTTGCCAGATCATCGAGAAGCGGAACGTCGCGAAGAAATCCGGTGCCATTGCAAAGACAATGTCATTGCCTGAAATTGGGTTTGATCATTAAAACGATTTTACCTCAATTATTATGTAAACGATGCATTCTGTGTTGCATAGTTTACAGGCGCTTCCTTTACAAGCATCGTTCGAAACTTGACCGCGAGATGTCGCTCGATGAAATTTCTCTCTGTCAAATGTGGTAATGATTTATAGCAGAGGTTACCTTCAAGTGTAAAGCAATTAATGTTCATCATTCTGTATCTAGTAGCAATATCAAACGCCAGTGTAGCATAGGTAATGCTCATGATCATCAGCACCAGAAACTTGATGGCTTGATGCACCACACTGCAAGTCGCCGGATTCAAGTCGGGCGGTTTCATGGACGCCAGCCACATTAAAATCGGTAAGCTATTAATCTGCAAGCTAAGCGAGATAAAATTCACGACAAAGCCAATATTCACATTGGTGTAACTCCATGAAAAGTTCTTCATATTAATGCGATTCAAGCCGACGGAAACCACGCAGATTGCAGCTAAAATAATCACCGCAATCTGCGCCTTGATCGTGATTTTCTTCAACACTGCAATGCCATTCGATGCAATCAAAAACGACACAATCCCCAAAGCAGGTCCATAAAACTTGCTCGCCGCGTCGCCCCAATACTGCACATCAGCATTTAATTCATCCCCTACATTGCCGATCTGAAACACGTCATACTGCACAAAGTACTGCGTCGAAAAGTACTCATAGTTGGCATCCCTGACGCGCGACTTCGAACAGTCAACGTTATGGTTCCTTTTGGTAAAGTACGGTACACAAAACTCATTGGCCGAGTCCAGGGTGCAGTTCTTCCAGATTTTGCCCTTGAATAAGGTCAGAAACATAAATTTAACTACAGCCTCGAAATTGAGTAGGCGACGTGACTCGGCGATGACGAACGCAAAGAAGATCGGATAGCGAATGGCGGAGACCAATGGGATGCAGTCAGAGAAGAGGCGGAGCGATAATGATCCAGAGTAGGAGACCATTGTGATGATCCACATGTTAAAGGGCATCTGCACCAGGAATGATACCAGGATGTAGATTACAACAGCTGCGCCTGCAGATTTATGCGTTTGTTCGAATATTAGATAAATACAAGATGAAGGGGGGCGTGGCTTACCGATACCGCCTTGGTTGAACGCATGTCCGAAGCTGACCAACTGTGACATGTTGAACTCATACAGAAGCAAGCACAGATAAAACTCGGTGGTGCTTAGAACGATCTTACTCCTGCCATGCTGAAAACATATACCATCAAGGTCATCTGAAGGTTATGAGTGTACCACACCTAAATTACGGTCATCGCGCGTTTAAAGAACGCCTTAAACCTCTCCGAAAACGTCCCCGTGCGCTTATTCCGCAGCTCCGACCTCGTCGGCCATGTGTTGATGGACCGCAGCATGTGCTCCTCGTAGAGCGTCTCCCAGGGCTCGGGCACGCCAAGCCAGCGCCTCTTCGGCTTCGGCTTCGGCTTGAAGAACTTGACAATCTGGATCTGCATGCGTATGTCAAAGTCGGACTCCACATCCGGTAGGATCGCACGGCCCTCCTCCTCGCTGTGGTCGTCGTCGACGTTGTACGCGGAGCCGATGTCGGAGATATCAGAGCTGGGGCATTGCGCCAGCTCCTCGATGGTTTTGTTGTCGCGCTTGCGCTGCTCCTTGTACGCCCGATATGCGGCCTTGAGCTTCTTGAAGAAGCGCGCGAGGCGCACGTTCACGGCGGACTCGATGTTCAGCTTGGCGAGGAACTTGCCGGTGCGCCTGGTGGTGTCCACCATGACGTCATCGCTGCGAATGTACTTGAAGCAATAATGGCGCGCCGCTGGTGTGCCAAACAATTGGTTCGAGTATTTGCTCCGGCGGTAGGAGGACTTGCGATATCGCATTTTTTCAATTTGACATGATTTGACACTAACCTATAAGCATTTATTTGTTTGCTTCTTTTTTTTGACAAGGTCAAACGCAAAATTTTCAGTAATGACCGCTTGTATAGCTGCTAAACTCCAACAGAAAGAGTGTCCGTGTTGTTTGAAGCCCACCACATGGAACTATCAGCTGATTCTTGATGACACGCTGAAGGATGTCCCGCCGCTGGACATGGCGACAAAGAGGAGGAACAAGAAGACCGTCGGGCGAGGTCCCTGCAAGATTTACTTCACTCCTGACCTCAGAATAATTCCACCGAAACGATACTATGTTGTTTAGAAAAGATTGGTTAGAACATCACAAAGGACAAGGAATAAACGACACCACACTTTTTCTCTACTTTATTGTCTTTATTAGTTCAGTGTGGAGGAGTGTGGAGTAGTGTGGTGGAATGTGGAAGAGTGTGGAGAAGGTGGAGCAGTAAAAAACACACTTTTCACACTTTCTCTCTTCGATGTCTTTATTATTCATTATTAGTCTAACATTTCGTAGCAAGCGTACGTATCGTAGCTGTTCGGAAAGCCGTAAAACGCGTACATCGCGGCGCCTGCAAGCAGAAAACAAAATGGCCGCTGCTCATGACTCGGCACTTTCGAGCTGTATCCGTATTGTGTTGTGTCATGCCCATGCAAAATGTGTAGTGTAAATTCGTAACTTGTGCGTCCTTGGTTATGTTATGTGCACATTGAACAAGTGCCAATCGGATAGGAATTTCGGACATAAGTATCAAAACACAGGGTATACAACCTCCTATATACATATCACTAGTTAACAACTTAAAGTATTAGATTAACAATCGTTGTGAACATGTGAACTTATACTTTAGTTTCGCCAAATTCTTCTTTACTCTGCGCATCTTCCACCTCAACGGGCTTCTTCCTATTTTTATACAGCGTTGCCATGCCTGGCTCGTTCGGTCCGCGTGCAGTGTACAGCACACTGAGACGTTCCTTCAGAGCGGCCATATTGATATTACGTAGACTTTCATCCACAACCCCGCTGTTTCTACGTGAGCCATCTGACTCTGTGGATGTTCCACTTTCATTAGGTTTGATAAGATCTGGTTCGCTTCCACTTTTTGTTTTAGACACGCCCCCTGCACTTCCCCTGGGCCTTCTGTCCAATGAGTAATAAGGCGCTGGGGAGACATTGAACTTGAGGTTCGTTGGCATGTGTCCCAGATCTGCAGCAAGTTTACTTTTGAAGAGTTTGATGTTTTCGGAGGTGAGCTTGATGTTGTCCTCTGGAGGTGTGTACAAATCAGTTTCGGACTTTGATGGCGTGAGGCGGCGCTTGGCGAGGGGCGTGCCCATCGGCGTTGATGATGCGGACGGGGGCGGAGTCATGGGGCGTGTGGATTTTTTTAGCGCCGAGCGCTTGGAGACAAAGTCAGCTTCCTTCATTGGCATTGCCGTGGGTTCAGTTTTGAAGAGTTCGAATTGTGACATTGACGGCGGAGGAGGGGGAGGTAATGGCTGGTCAAATGAGGGAAGAGTAGTGGATGTAGGTGATAGTAGTGGTGGTGATGGTAAGGGTGGAGTTGGAGGTATTTGCTCCGTGGGAAGAGCTTCTAACATAGGAAGCGGTGGAGGAGGTGGTGGTGGTGTTGGAAGTGGTAGATATTCCTCTTCCACTTCCTCTGGAACCTCCAAAATACTTTCTTTTGCCTCTTTGGGGATAAAATCAAAATTAGTTGCTTCCGTTACAACAGCAGATGGCGTCCCAGACGGTGTTTCTAACAACTCCTCAATGTTCACCTGTTCTTCCACTTCTACTTCATCATCCTCCAAAATAGCGCCCCGGTCATCCTCGTGATGATGAACAATCGCCACCACGCTCAACTCGACCGGAAAGTTATTCGAATTGTTCGACAAACTGGAAACAATCGACACGCTGCGATTTCGGAAGTTAGGGACCCCAAGGTGGACACACTCCGGACCGCACTTCTCCTCCTCTTTCTCCAGCATATTGTCCAAGGTCACCAGCGCGTCCTGGACGGACTTGGACTCGATCTCTTCTGGTTCGATGACAACCACATTCGCATACTTTAAGAGCACATTATTTACCACCCCACGATCCTGATCATTGTACTCAGATGGTTGTTCATGTTCCTGTTCCTGTTCGTTTTCTTCAAAGTACGCCCCACTGTCGGAATCCGCACTGTTTTTGGGATCATTTGGCTGCTCACGGTTACGTTCCAACGTTACGGTTTTCCTCTTTTCAATCATCTCGTTGTTTTCGTCAGTTTCGCCGTGTAGATAACCGAAGTTGACGTACGTGCTGCTCTCGCTCATGTTGCGATTCTTGCCGACGGCGAAGCCAATCGGCATCGTCTTGCTCTCGCTGGCACAAAATGGCCGCGCCGAGCACCAGTATATTGGTAGGCCTATGTGTGTTTGCAAAGTGTGCGTTGGTGTTGATGATGAGTGCAGAATGCAATGAAAGGACATGCAAGCATGCGATTAATATTTCATTCTCAGGTGCTTTCAGTGTTGCAGTTAAAAGTTGAGGTTATATATAAATGCAGTTAGCTCACCGATTGTCATCCACACACCGAAGCGAATCCACGTAGCGACATCTAGCGACATCATCAGGTAGATATTGACTAGAATGCTCAGGCACGGAATGATGGGTACTAGCGGCACCTGTAATATCGATATGTACGTGAACCTAACGACCTAACCCTATTAATGTATAACAATTTTGTACGCACTTTAAACGATAAATTCGTTTCGTTCTGCGGTTGAAGACACATTGAGATCACAAGCAAAATCATGCAAATCACGATGACAGATGGCAGCACAATAGCGTACACTTCACCCTTGCTGATTTCATCCGGAAGGAACTTGGCGCAGAGTCCACATAACACAGCAAATACACCTAAAAAGTGTAAACATGAAGCAACGAAATGTCAACTCACATTGAAAACGACTTACAGTAGATGCCAACTTGCAGCGTGACAAGGAACTCGCTGCGCTCCGATGGTTGCTGTTGCTTCATACTGCCTCTGTTTAGCACCGTACGGAACCATCCGCCACTTTGTCCCAACCCATGACAATCGTAATCGTCGTCTGGATGAATGTTAACCTTGCCAATATTAACTGAATACCGCAGAATCAACACGCACGCAGCGACGATCGTATACGCCAGTAAGGTACCAATCGACATCATGTCAATGAGCTGACCTTGCTCGAACAGCCCTCCAATGATACCAGTAAGAACCCCCGCCACGATAGTACCAATCATCGGCGTGGCAAAACGGGCGTTTACAGTGCCAAGGAATCGAAAGATAAGGCTATCGTTAGCCATGGCGTAGATGATCCTCGGGAGAGGAAACATAGCCCCAAAGAGACTTGCGCATAGAGCAAACAACCCACCAATTGTGACAATCCATTTTGCTGTGGACATGTCATAGTAATCGAAAGCATATGGAATGGGGGAGTTGACCTCTTGCTCGTAGTAAGGGACCATCATTGTGATCACGGCCGAAGTGGCGCAGTACGCGGCCAGGGAGATGCCCAAGGAAGCCAAGATGGCGATGGGAATGGACCTCCTGGGGTTGCGTGCTTCTTCCCCGGTGGTGGCAATGCAATCGAAACCGACGAAACCGTAGAAACAAGTGGCGGCTCCTTTTATCATTCCGGTCACGCCAAAGGGGAAGAAGCCACCCTTCCCGACAGCATCGGTACCACCTCCGGGCAGCGTCCAATTGGCCCACTTGGCTTTCATCCCGCCAGCGATTAAGATGAAGATTACCACTGCGAGGTTCAATATGGTGATGATATTGTTTAGGAAGGAGCTTTCTTTGACACCCACGGCGAGACCAACTGGAAAAAGAAATATTCGGCAACCACATATACACCTATGTCTTACCCATATGTAACCAGCGCCACCTAATAATGGTTGGTTAAGATATTATTGCAAACTTACTCGAGAGTATGATCGAAACTCCGAAAGCGAAGAAGTCAAAGTATTCCGCGAGGAAACTGAGGTGAATCGGTGCAATGTCAGCAAAGTGACTCTTCATGCTATTGTTTGCCATGGTATCGATGTAAAGACTCATACCATGCGCGACTGATGCTGAACCGATGACATATTCCAGAATGAGGTTCCAGCCAATGATGAAGGCTACTACTTCGCCTATGCATACGTAGCTGTAGATGTAAGCGGAGCCAGCGCGTGGTACTCGCGCACCAAACTCAGCATAACATAACCCTTAAACAAAGGACACAAAATGGCATCTTCTGTCATTAAACGTGTTCAATTTCTTGTTTGGTGAATCCAAAAACATTCAATTCTGAACGTTTGCCGACGGAAAGACTGAATTTTCATTGGTCTTCCATGCTTCCGTCGGCAAACGCATCGTGGAAGGGAGGCTTTATTATATTTTGGTCGAATTCAATTTCGTAACGTTTACATACCAGCAAATGCAGATGCAATAGCAGCGATCAAAAACGAGAGGACAATGGAAGGTCCCGCCGTCTCGCGCGCCACCTTCCCGACAAGCACGTACAGCCCAATCCCAAGGGTAGCACCAACCCCAAGAAAGGTAAGATCCCAGGTGCTCAGCACACGTCCGAGGCTCGTCTCCTCCGGCTGCTGGATGACTTTCCGACGCATGAGCGTCTTCCACACGTACGCCATCTTGGCCACCAAGCGCTTAACACAATCACCGCATTTACTTTCAATTTCAAGACAAATGGCGCGTCGTGTTGATGTCACGCGCAACACAGCCAACAGATGCAAGTCTCCGGCTTGGCATCGCGGCACAATTAGATCCCACGAGAAGATATCGCGCGATGCCTACCGCTGATAGTAGCCGACGGTAGGATTATTACAGGTTGCGCACTGTGTTTACCTGATAAGATAAGCCCTCGCATGCAGCGTGTGACGCGCGCCGAATAATAAATACTCGACCTTTTGTTTTCAGCATTTATTTTCAGCACGTCCGCAATGGAATTTTGGATTAATCATCATTTCTTCGTCACTTTGTGGATAATTAAAATTCACAGTATAATGCACTCGCTTGTCTGAGCTAGACGTTTTTAGAGGGCGCTGTGACGTGACAAATGACATACGCTTTCAACTGGATGAGAGATTAATAAAGCCGTTATTTCTCAGAATTAGAATATTGATCATGTAACAAAATCTGATAAGCTAATTTACCAGCTGTGCACATTACTCAGAAAATACATATTTACGTAGTCATTAATTAATATCGAGTGAATTTGACGATTTTGTCCAAAACAATATTATTGATATTAAATGGAACACTCATACAGTTCTTAACACATGGAGGCTGCCTGAGAGAGAACGGCGCGGCGCTCAGCTGATTGTGCTGCCAAATGTAATGCTAGGCAACCAAATGTACCCATTACCACTTTTTACTTATGCCTACACAAATTTAGACTTTTTTCGTTGTTAGCATGCAAATTTTTGAATATTAATAATTAAAAGCACTGATAACATTGATAAACTTTAAAAATTCCATGGTTTATTGCTTGTATCACGCAAATAACACACGCGAAAACAAATCATCAGCTTTCAATAGTTGGCAACATTGATTAAATCAAATTTATATGAATTAAATTAAAATTGCAAAGTTAAACTACGTGTATGATTCCTTGCAGGTATGTTGGCGAGTGTTGCGAGTATTTACCTGTTTGTGATCTTTGTACTCCCAATCCTTCGGCAAATCACAGTTTCACACTAAAAATTGTTACACAAATCTTTGTACTGACATTCGTCGTCGATGCTCGAAAACACTCGCATTATTGGTGCAGGCCATCCGGTGTTTGGTGGCATTATTGCGCCATACTTCCGCGTGCGCGACTACTTTTTTTTTGCCCGCCGTTAATAGAATTCCTGACTTTTTTGCGCCATTATGCAGTCTTGACCACTTTGCCCGCGATATTTAGCAACAAAACGCTGTTGCAGGCAGCGCGCACCTCAGTATCAGCGAAAGTGTGCCGACAACCTTGAAGCACGCTCGTTCCCCAAGCGCCTAGTTCAACCTGCGCACGCCGAGGAATAGAAAAATAATATTTTTTTGCGCAACACGCTTTCGAATAATTTAAATGGGAATGAATATTAAACTGCCGCCAAGTACGCGCAACTGCGCGCGGTGGCGCTAGCGTCGCCCAGATGGTTGTGGAAGGTGGAAAACCTGCAGTTGGCAGCACTGCCGCCAAGTCTTTTCTGCCATCATAACACACGACGTAAGTATGATTCTTCCTCTGTGCGTTTGCAAATCTGCATTTATTTTCAACATCCGCGAACAACACGAACCAAAATGCATCGCAATCGCTGCGGCTGCAAGTTTTCAGTGATCCAGTGTCGATATTTGCGGGGGATTCATTGGAAAATCGTTTGATTTTAATCGTAAAAGTGCGAGTTGCGGGTTGTGAGGTTAAGTGACAACAAAACGTTGAGCTCTAATTTGCTGCGTGATTTTCGGCTCTGTTACAGCAAGATGGGTAAGATTATGAAAGCTGGCAAAGTCGTGCTGGTCCTCAGTGGCCGGTACGCTGGCCGCAAGGCCATCGTGATGACCAACTACGACAACGGCACGTCCGAGAAGCAGTACGGACACGCTCTCGTCACGGGCATCGACCGCTATCCGCGCAAGGTGCACAAACGCATGGGAAAGGTCAAGATTCACAAGCGTTCCAAGATCAAGCCCTTCATCAAGGTAAGCGCTGCAGATTTCACATCTTTAACTATAAAATTTAAAAGCCATGAGCTTGCAAATCAAATGATGACAAAACAACACCAATGTATGAACAAGTGATTATTCTTAACATGCACTACCAGCTGAAGTTAAACACCACATTCACATTAATCAAACTCACACTGAAGATGGATTGCTAAATGTATGCATATCTTTGTTTTAGGTCTTGAACTACAACCACCTGATGCCTACTCGTTACACAGTTGACTTGGCATCAGAGATGAAAATCCTACCCAAGGACCTGAAGGACCCCGCCAAGCGTAAGAAGGTGCGCTTCCAGACGCGCGTCAAGATGGAAGAGAGGTACAAGTCTGGCAAGAACAAGTGGTTCTTCCAGAAGCTGCGTTTCTAGATTATCTGTGTCTCTTTACATATAAATTAATAAAAAAAGAAAAATCCGACTGCCTTCATATGCAAAACTCTTCAAAATTGAGACACAGCTATTCAAAAACCAAAAATCCATACAGCACAGGTAAAATAATCACTTAATCTTTCCCTATGCATATCATTCAGTTCTTGTATTTTGCGGATATGTCACGTACATTTTACATCTTCAAGAAAGAAAGTTTGAAGGAGTCACAGTTTTCAATCGTAAACGATGGACTTTTGAGTCGGAATTGAACGTAAATGCAGCAAGAGTGGTAAATATTTAATCACAGCGTCATTTTCCTCCTCTTTCTGTTTCTAGTATTCCATCTCACATGGAATGCTCCTCAATCCACTTTTTTAAGCTTAATATATTTTAATTTTCCCCTCACTGCTCGTTCATCGCTTTTCATAGAAAAATAATTATGCAATAATTACATTTCCTTGCTTCATAATTTTTGTGTCCCTTTCTCTTTATCGGGCTTATCTTACACTTTTATCCGTCGCGTCTCGCTTCAACTTTGAATCACTAATTGACCTCTAAAATATGTCTTCCTTATAGTAGTATTTTTAAATGTATCAGTCCCCCAAAGTTTTGTTACTTATGTGTTTCTTTTTAGATTTCTAGCACTTACGATTTTGTTTCAATTTCTTTTCCTTGCGCCTCGGCTTAATATACATATAAACAATCTGGAAATCTAAATTTTGAAATATTCAACTTCAATTTGTAACAAGTGTCGATCAAGCTCGTTATTTAAGAATCGTCAATGTAAATTTTAAATAGTTCCAACGGTCAACAATACAATACGCGAATTTCCAAAATTTTCAAGGAAAATTCAACAAAAACGTAAATTATGCTTTCGTTTGTTACTTTCTGCGCGCTGGTGCAACGGCAGCGCTATATTATATCGGGCTGTGGGTCGACGGGCGCCGAGGGCATGGCGATGGCAGCAGGCTGCAGCAGCTGAAATGCCGAGCCTTGGCTGGGCTGCAGCCGGAAGGCAGTGCACGGCTGCGGCGGCAGACCGTGGTGCTCGGCGGGCGGCAGTAGCGTCAGCGTGGACTCCGTGCGCATGCTCACGCGCTCGCAGCCGTCAGGGGGGCCGCGCGCGAGGAATATCCGCGGCGATGTCCCCAACTTCGTCGAGTATTCTTGATCTGGACTTGAACCATGAGATCCACCTTTAAGAAAATTATAATTTAAGCTTGAAAACGAACAATTTGAAAATAGTTATTTATATATAACTATTTAATTAGATAAATTAATGAAAACCAAGACTAGTACTACTAGTTAATTAACCTGCATCACTTGGCGATGTGTCTAATCCAGGTATCATCAGCGGTGATACGGATTCCCTGGAGGGTGGGGCTGAGCCAGAGCCAAGTTAAAGAAGGGTTGGTGGAGAGAAGGATTATGATTATTATGATTACTATGATTATTATGAATTAAGCTGAATCTGATGCATTTTTGAGGGGTAATGAGCTGCACTTACTTGATGAATGGCAACTTCCTCTGAGATCATTTGCAGACGGCGTTTGGGTGTTCACCGACCTGGTGCTCCTGTACAACTCCGGAAACGGTGCCCTGTGTCCTTCCGGAGTAATCTACAAATGCAAAAGTGATAACGTGCGATAAAAACGCGTGGAAGTGCAAACCTTATCAAACTCATCATGCTTATCCGATGTTGAGCACGCGTGCGCATCGGATTTCAGGACTAAACGCTCAATCTCCTGATTCAGCCCCTCCACGGAGTTGCGCATCGTCGGCTTGCTCAGCGGCTTGATCGGAATGTTCACCGGAAGTGCCCTTGGTATTTGAATCGGTATCAAACAAGCTGCAAAATTTACATACACCATATTTTAGAATTAATAGGAAAAGCATCCAAGACACAAACTACGATTTTTAAATCTACTACTTCTGCTTTAAATCAATAGAATAGGAATTAGGAATTTATAAAATTTTGAGACTAGACGGAACATCTTTAAAAAGGGCAATGTACAAAATAGTTCAAACTTTAATTTTTTTTTACGTGCTCTAGGGCCGTAAAAAATTGGAAAAATATTTATATTATACAGGGTGATGGAGAGAATTCCACGATTAATAGTTCACCCTGTATGTAATCTAGCTATAGTCGGTTCAGTGAAGGCTGGCCGATTGAGGTTAGGTTCTGTCATTGTTTATGGTTATACTTCAAGCGTTGTGATCCCGTCTTAAAGCGGCTCTAATCCCCCTGTATATTTGTAGGAACTTACATGCATTTGTTTGTGAACTAGTAGTCAATGTGTGATCGCCAACAACGGGTGCAAAACCAGCTGTGGGCGAAGTCTGAGATCTTCCAGTATTACCGGCATGCTGCAGACTGCCGCCGCGCTGAATCTTATGCTTGATGTACTTCTCCAGCTTGTCGCTGCCGCCGCCATTGCTGCTGGCATTCTCTTCCGCCGAGCCGCCCATCAGCATGATCTTCTTGCAATCAAACCACTCATACTCATCAGTCTGTGTGGCCTTGTCCACCTGCAGCAGCTGGGGCACATAGAGGCTCTCTCTGGGCCACTGCCCCTGCAGGTAGATGGCATCCAAGGATGCCGACCGACGTATACAGTTTAGTGTACCAGTCTTTGCTCTGACTTTGCCTGGAACCAGATGCAACATTGATTAATATGAATTTTGAATATATTAATGGCATGTTTTGGGATGATGCAGGGAAGGTGTTACCTTTGCTTATTGTGGAGCCAGGACTCCTTAAACCTGAGTGCACCTCATTGGGCTTCCAGCCCAGGCCTAATGAGAAGGTGGGGCTGACGGAGGAGCGCAGCGGGCTGGATTGCTTGAGGAGCGAGGCCATCGGCAGCGTCGCCTTCATCGGCCCGTGGTGCTTGAGGGTGCTGGGCGATTTCGGCGAGGACTTGAGCTTACCGGCGCCGCCGCAGCCGTTGCCGATCGCGCCCGCCGTGCCCGCCGACATTGTTGCTGGAGGGTGGAGGCTGGACCTAGGTGCTTGTCTGCCGCCAGTAGACGGTGGGGGCTTCTAGCTCGACATCGCGGACAAACGGTCGCCTTGATCCAAGTCTGTGTCACTGTTGCCGTCACGACCCGAGTTATCCTAATTTTATCGTGTTGGTTGGTGGTTGGTGATGCGAGTACCAGCTCAGCCTTCACCAGGTTAGTCACCGTACACCCAACACCGAAGCCAGCGTTGCTCTTGCTCTTCCCGCTGCTGAAAGCACTGTGTAGAGTGCAGCACCCTGAACTTATGCTGCACAAGATTATGCGCTGTCCGCGACGACCTTGATTCGATTCATTCACATTTAGGGTGTTTACAATACAATGTAACATGTAAAGTTTAATAACCCTACGATACAGTAAGGCAGCTACAGGTTTACAACACCAGGTGTATGTTACAACAGTGACAACTTTGCTTTAGATTTTTTTACCATACTGCTGTCAAGTTAAGTACTCAATTTTTATATCTCAGCGTCTCCTCGGAAGAAATGAACTCTAAAAAACTATTCCCTCTCGTTTAAACCACTAATTACATGTTTCAAACACTCCGTATTGTACTCTGGGATTTCTGTTTATTTTGACAGTTACCCGCTGATCCAGCGGATTGCCTATCATCACGAATGAAACTTGCAAGCACCAAGTGAAACGGTGAAACACAACAAATTTTAACATTTGAATCTCAACGATTTTACCTCCGCAGTAGAAAAATGAACGCTCTCAAGCAACAACAAACACTCTACGACCAAGAACTTCACACCAACGTGATCCATCTGCTTTAGAAGTTTTTGCCATACAGCTGTCAAGTTAACAACTCAATTTTTATATCTACAGCGTCTCCTCGGAAGAAATGAACTTAAAAAATTATTCCCTCGCGTTTAAACCACTAATCACATCTTTCAAACACTCGGTATTGTACTCTGGGATTTCTGTTTATTTTGACAGTTACCCGCTGATCACACAGCGGGTTGCCTATCCTCACGAAGTTCACGAATGAAAGAAGTTGCAAGCACCAAGTGAAACGGTGAAACACAACAAATTTTAATATTTGAATCTCAACGATTTTACCTCCGCCGTAGAAAAATGAATGCTCTCAAGCAACTACAAACACTCTACGACCAAGAACTTCACACCAACGTAATCCATCTCGTAAGTTTCGTAAATTTTCACTCAAAAACATGCAAAAGCTTCGGAAATAACCTGAAATACAAACCAAACAATCGCAGGCGGAATTAACAATATCCCTCTCGGAGCAAAAACAGGACATCGCGCCGCAAGCAAAGTACGAAATCAACATGCTCTACGCCGATTCCTTATACCATACGCAGCAGTATCTACAAGCAGACAATGCATACAATAAAGCTCTGCAAATTCGCAAATACATTGCCAAGAACAAATCCACCAAAGGCAGTCAAACGCCCGAAAATACAAATCAGAACAACTCCAACAATTCCAACGCCAATGTGAGCCAGAAGGAGCAACAAAAAGACATTGAAATCAACATTAAGTATAAAATGTACCTGTGCAGGATTAACATGAAGCAAACGCAAAAAGCCATCGAAATATTACAAACGGTGCCGGCGAGAACGCGAATACCTAAGGTGAACATGGCTCTGGGTGATTTGTACATGGAGGCTGGGTTGGAAAGATCTGCAGCCACATGCTACAAAGAAGTATTGAGAGAAAGCAGCTGTGCTTTACTAGCAGCTGAAAAGTTGCTCAAGCTTGGTGTAAAGGGTATTGAGGTGAATTCACTGATGATTGAATCTGCATCAGATCACAACTGGATTAATGTGTGGCTGAGAGGGCAAGCACAAATGCATTCCAAGGAGTACACCAACGCGATAAATACATTTAAAAGCATCGACGCGCTTCGAGACAACATCAACCTGCTTGTAACGGTTGCTTATTGTTATGTGTATCTGTGCAATGAGAAAATGGCGTTGAAAACGTTGCAAAGAGTTGTGCAGCTGGATAATGGCTTCATTACCGGGCGGGATTTGCTCGGCACGTTGTTGGCGCGCTCGGGGGAGAAGGACGATTTGCGCGAACTGGAGCGATTGGCAACGATTGAGCTAGAGACATCGCGATGGTCTTGCGAACACTGGATCGTTATGGGCTGGTATATGTACGCGAACAAGAAGTATGAAAAGGCGGTGTATTTTGGCCACCAGGCCTGCTTGATGCAGAAGTGTAACGTGGAAGCGCTGCTGTTGAAGGCGCACACATTCATGGCGCTGTCCAAGCATGTGGAGGCGTTGTTGCACTTTAAGGATGCGATTCACCATGCGCCGCAGCGGTTTGA
>JARJDQ010019888.1:0-19772 GCA_030264215.1 Geostiba sp. GC000077
TACAAAGTGATATTGATTCCGGGGTTCAAAGTTTTGCAATAAAAGTGAAACGCGTACCGGACATTTGATTCAACAATAATTCAAGCATCACTTGCAGCGCTCATATTTTCCAACAAACTAACTTCGCGATTGCGACGTTCAACGTTTCATAATTCATAAAAACGCGCCAACTTCTTGTTTGCCTTTCTACAACAAACTAGAACTACTGTTGTTTGTACTACAATCAACCAAACACCATCGCCAAATGTAATTTGATTTCTTTGTACTTGTACTCAATTTCGCATTATGCTCATCACGCCAGCAATTTCGCGCTGGTTCTAAACAATGCGGTGATAATCGATGATCGACGAATTCTTTCACATCATGTGATACTTTTTTTTTTTCTTCTTTTAATCACGTTTTCTACGTTATTGCGCAAGTTGCGTTTGATATGTGCTGGATTTTTACTTCGGTACCAACACACTGTGGCGTCTAATAGCATGACGCTCATTGTTCCACAATTTGTTCATGCAACTGTTTTTCGTATTCGATACGGGACAACCGCTCCAGCATTGTTAATTTGTTAATAACATCTGCTATTTTTGAACGACGTGATAATTTCGACTTTCAAGCATGTTGCATGTCACTTTGTCTAAATTGCGTTTGCACGTTAATGAATAGTATGTAAATGTCATATGCGATGATGCATGATGATTGTGGTCGTTGGAGAAGACCTAGGAACGAAGAATGAAGCCCAGAAGACGCGCCGAGAATGACGGCTAGCCAAGGAGCCGAAGCAGAAGATTGCAGCTGTTATTAAGACAATTAACAAGCAATACATGGCCCAGCAAATACGAAAAACATTTGTTTTACGAGCATTTTCTCTTTTCAAGCGGCAAGAGAAATGAAATTACTGAGAGAAACCTTCCTAGATAAAGCCTTTTCGCATTGAGAGTTATGTTTCGCATTCAAATACGGTACATACTTCTTACGTTCAGATTTGAGTTTAAGCACCTTCTTGTTGCCTTCTTGTTGAGGTGCAATCAGGCGCATTTCACATTCACAAGCGACGAAAGAATGTTTAATTTGCGAGTTGCGAGTGAAATTGAATACTTTCACCGACTTTGGGGTCATTGTCAAGATCAAAAAGGCAGCGCGCGACATACATTTTACGACATGTTTAATGTATTCGTGCGTCGAGCCCGCACCATGTGGTTGCTTGGGATTGGAGCTAGCTGAAGAAAGCAAGGTAGGCTTGGGCGAAATCCGCGAACAAGATCACCTCCGTCTTGCCTTGATTTTACTTCTGCGTCTAGAATGTAGAATCTAAATGACCATGCGCTGAGCCAGTGCGCCGCGCGCAAATCTATGACATTAGGAAAAATCTCAGTCTCATTGCAGGCGCGCACTAATTGAATGCAGCCGCACATAAATATTTATCGCGAATGCGACTTTCACTGGCAGTGGAACATTGACCATTCGCGCCTTGCGGTTTACGAGCGAGGCTTTGTTTACGCTCCGCGCCTGGTTCTACCATACATTGCCGACGAAACGAACAAATACAATCGAAATGTTGAGAGAATTCACATTGGATTAAAGTACAATTATGTATAGTTGTGTGATTTGAGACGACAAATTGGGTCATCAAAAAAGTAAATCTAAAGTCGGCGTTCGAGGCGCAGAGAAAGTTGATGGCTTTGGGATGTGAAGCGATTGAATCGGCGATCGGTACATCTGGCGAACGCTAATGCACTGCTGAATATGAGTTTAGAGTTGATTCTGGCACAACGGCGAAAAAGAAATTGTCAACTGGGAAGTCCAATAAAAGGAAGCTTGCGAAGTCATTAAAGTTTGCTTAGTTATCGCAGATATAAAGTATGTATATTGCTCCGAAAATTAACGAATGGAGAAAGTTACACGTTACAAAAGATACAAGGCAACTTCCAACTTGTTACATTTATCTCAACATTCTCCGTATTTTCTCCCTCATTAGGCGGTCCTGCGCTTGCGTGCGTGTTGAAGGCATGTCGCATCGTTGTACACTTCTACAATTTCCATTTCTTATTTCTCCAATGCGCCGTGCTTTTGGTCAACGATTTCTTTTTATTTGCCAATGAATGATTTCCAGGATTATCCGTTGTGATCATTATCAACAAAGAAACGCAATTATGGGTTATTATGGCTTTTACTTTTCCTCGAGTTAGACCACAATTCAAACATTTCAAACACGAATTACACCGCCCAACAGTGATTTTGGAGCCGTAAAATTTTGAGCTAATTCTATATGAGTACCCTGCGTTCAAAAATTAAATTAGTTTTTTCTTATCAGCTCTAGTTTTTAAAATATAACCGCGTTTTTTTAATCAAGAGTGTTGATGAAAGAATTGTATACTTTATGAGATGAATTCATTCGCCAAACCAACCATTTTCTGTAACTTAAAAAATAAAATAAACAACAATAAAAGTTAAAAAAAAAAATCACATAAACAGATGCAGAATAAGGTCATCTAAGTCATCGATTAATCATTCCACATTTCGGACACTTCTTTTTCGAGATATTCTGGTATGAATATTTGAAGAGTCGCTTCTTAAACTCCATGCAGTAATCGGCCATCATATGCATATTCTTTCTTTCTTGGTAGCGGAACTCCATAGTTTTGAGATGGTGGTGAAATCTTTCTCCTTGTTCATCACTAACGTCTCCCAAATTTTCCGGAAAACGGCTGTGTAAATAGTGCAGCTATTAGAATCAACATTGCGGTACACCACATTTCGGACGCTGCAGAAAAACTTATTAGCTCTCGACATCTAATATGTTTAGTATCAGCGGATACCCTGATAAATTTTCTTACCAAGTATATAGTCATAGTCATAGGGTTACATGTTTTTTTTGTGAGTTAGGGCTGTCTAAACAATTGTTTTTATTTTTAGCTTTCCGTTAATTTTTACCTAGATATATTTTGCACACATTATATTTATTATATAACTTATATTGATTGAGCAGGATAAACTCAATGCATATGTAAAAGAATCATGAATCATCAGATTTTGCCAAATTAGAGCTGTGCCCAAACCCGAGCTGATAGAGAAAAATAGATTGCATATTTAGATTCAGCGCTCCAAATCTAACTAAAATGAGTTTGAAAATCGTTGGCACGAAAACAAGTGATTTTTTGTTGGCTAGTAGCATCAGTTCAGTTACCTACTTACACTTGGTGCACAATTTTAGAATTTTTGAAATGACTTTGATCCTCTAGTCATTATCCCGAGCTTGAGACTACATTAAGGTCATATCTATCATGCGTTACGTTTCAATAAACTTTGCGTTGTCTTTTTTCGTTAATTGTTCGCGTTCGCTAATGTTACGTAAAAAAGTGCATCATTATCGTGTGCACTAGCAGACATCGTCCCGCTTCCTTCTTTCATCTCTCGTGCGCTCCGTTGCGTCGCTTGGAATTTCATTGAAAAACAATGACAAGAAGCGTACTTCACCTTCAAGCTAATTTTTCAATCATGGAAAAAATACACACACACCCAGCGCTTGCTATGCAATCAACGCGCATGCTACGTGTAGCGACATGTGTGTGCGACAGTGTATAGCGACGTAACACCTTGAAACTCATGAAAATAAAGCCAAATTACCGTAAAATGATGATTAGCTGCGTCAATCGCAGCAACAAATGCATTTATACACAGTGTTCTGCGCAAGCAGTAGCGTTGCCAATAAGGGCTTAATACGCAAATGAAAACGTATGCTGCTGCCGTAGGGTGGAATTAGCCATTTGCGATTAAGGACGAACCGTGCGAGGCTAAGGCACGGATAGTAATTGCTGCTGTTATAGGTGCAGCGGTCGGCATCCATGCTGTATGTAGGCATTTACCCAGTATTGTGGATATGTAACTTGTAATAGCGCAAAAAGGTGGCGTCCATCCGTTTTAGCGTTTGCCTCCTGCCGCTGATGTGCAGGCGTGCTCCTCGGGCGGGCCGAGCATCTCGCGGTGTGCGGGCATCGTGCGGCTGGACGGCGTGTTCGGCGGTTCAGATGACCGTAGGCTTTTCAAGCATTAAAATCATCATCGGATCATCATCGCCTGCCATCACGCTACGCGGCCGCGCTCGGGCACTTCTATTGCCGGATCGTCGATAACTGTTCATTTCGCCGCAGATCGGGGGCCCAGATGAAGAAATATTAAAACAAAATACCCACACGTCTGGCTCGGGCCGAACGATAAAGTTCGTCGTGCGCGTTCCGTCCGCATCAGTTTCCCGCTCGCGCGAGGAGAGCAGAGCATCCTCACTAGGAACTGAACGCTTTAAACGTTTTAATCGCTTTGAATTAACGGTGCCGCCGCCTGACCGTTGCAAAGTTCACGCGCGTCCCCAAAATCGATTGCCGAATCCTCCAGCAGCGCCGAAGTGCGAATTTGGGAATTTGGACCTGAAACAAAATTCTTGTGTGATGCCATCGATCGACTGATTCCACCATGAGGTAACACCACCTGCCCTGCTTCTTTGTGTATTCCAGCGCGGTAGCAACCAAATCGAAACCAAGGCGCGCTTCGCATGCGGCACACGTCGCGCCTAAATATTAACAAAACGCAGTCAGTTGCCGCAATCAATTGTTGCAACAGCTGCTAAATGCCTACGTGTTGCGTGGTGTCGCAATCATTTTTATGCAGCTTCTGTTTCTTGTTTGATTTGCAGATTATACGTACATATACCTTATGCGGTGCTACTGTTTTCATGCATCGCATCCACGACACCGACGGCGACCACGACGACACCGACGACGACGAACACTTCAGTAGAGACGACAACGACGACCCGCGATGTTGAAGCGACTTTCAATATTGCAACGACCGAAGTCGACCAGAACGTACGATTTCTTACGGATCGTGATGAAACGTTTGATAGTAACAATGGCAGAATTGGCCCACCGACGAGTGAAAGCTCACACATCGACAATAATGGACATTCTAATGAGGCAGATGACAACATCGAGACCATAAGCGCTGAAGCAACCGCGATGCATGCGAATGCGAGCGTCGACAGTGCGGAAGGCAAAACTTTATTGCATTGGGGATTCAACATGGACGGCGAGCCGCTGCAGGTCGGCGATGACGAAGCAGAGGACCACCACGTCAAGCAGCGCGATATTGATGACGCCGTGGACGCCGGCTTGAAAATGATGAACGACCTGCACTTTGTCAAAGAGCCACTTTTATACTCAATGGGTACGTGTGAATCTTAGGACTTCATCCAAGAGAAGATAGCCTACATACTTCTAATTATAGGCCTGTATTTGGATGAAACCGAAGCAGCAGGACGCGTGGCATCCTTCAGCAAGCCGACGCGGCAGGCCTTGCATCAAGCGCGCTACGGATATGCGGCAATCCAAGCGTCACTGCGCATCCGAGAAAAGTGAGTGCATGTGTTTTGTTGTTATTTAACACATTATAAAATTAACACTCACACAGCATGCGAATTAATCACAGTCCCTATTGCAAGCGCTGCTAATCAATCATTGCCGGCATTGTCAGACAAAACAAGCCATTACGATTTCCTCTCCGTCTCGGGGTCTTCCTGGTTTTCCGCTGCTCATTCATGTCTGCCTGATACTATTGCATATGAATCAACAATGCATAATCCGCAATCCGCATTTGCACAATATTATTTTGCCACCGATTATCCGTGCGTTTGCGTGCGCGATTTCTTTTAATCAGGAAAATCATTATTCGATAGCATCATCCGTGAACCAACAAACGTTTTCTATTACTGCGTGCACCAATACACATTCGCGATACACGATTATCATATGGACATGCACATTATGCAAACGTTTTTACTGTATAGCATGCAAACAGAAAAACGCTCAATAATTAATGAATATCTCATGCATGCACAAGAACTGAAGTACAAATAATCATTATTGCATATTTAATTGCACTATTTAATATGCATTTCCAGTGGAAGTTTTGAATTGAAAAAATAACATGTAAATTTCACGGACATAAAGAACAACACACATGAACATGTGGATATACACGTTGAGCAGATTGGTGGAAGGACGTGCGGACGTGTGGAGGATAAATGGTAGAGTTGTATTGCTGAAGCGCCGTGCGGTTGTCGCCGATGGAGAGATTTCTAAAATTGGAGGGAAAGCTTGCTTGCCAGATATAAAGCCTAAAACCAATTAGAAATTGAATTCAGTCACACAGCGCCTTTGCAACGGGCACAATCAATTTTACCATCATGTTGAGGCGGTTTAGAAATCAATACGCTTCTTTTAAGGAGCATTTTCGACTTGCATTCGTTTTCTAAAATCGTTTTAATCAAATAAGCTCTTTCTTAAATTTAAACAAGTGAGTTACGTTAATGAACCGCTGTTTTAGTAGTGTTATTTGTGATAGTTATTATGCTGTTTAGCAATTACTGATGTTTATTGCAGATATCCGGAATCGCGAAGTAGAAGAAATCCTGCACATGTGTCCTTCCTTCGTACTGACGCATTCGACGATCAATGCCCCATTCGTGGCATTCCTAGATGTCCGCCAGCGTCGCGACGCTATCGCACTGCTGATGGCACGTGCAACAATTTGGAGTTTCCGTGGAAGGGCGCGAGCATGTTGCCGATGCAGCGCTTCTTGCTGCCTGAATACGAGGACGATGTGCAGGCGATTAGAAGGTCAGTGCGGAACGGCGCGCGTTTGCCATCCCCAAGGGAGGTGAGCATCCGCATCCATCGCGATCGAGACGTCGAGATGCCCACCATCACAATGATGTTCGTGCAATGGGGCCAGTTTGTCGATCACGATATCACATCGACGGCCCAGTCGCGCGCCTTTAACGCCAGCATACCGCGGTGTTGCGCGCGTGGAGGCGCCGGGTTCCTACCGCCGGAATTTATGCATCCGGAGTGTTTGCCCATTGAAGTACCCGAGGACGATTGGTTCCTCGGGCGCGCCGGCATCCGCTGCATTGAATTCGTGCGCAGCGCGCCCTCGTCGCGCATAAATTGCGATCTCGGCTGGCGCGAGCAAATCAATCAAGTCACCAGCTATATCGACGCATCGACGGTGTATGGAAGCGATTCGGAGCGCGCCGACTCGCTGCGGATCTTCCGAAACGGTATGTGTGTGTGTGCATGCGGAGTTGCTGTTGTTATTCCCAAGGATGTCGGCAAATAAATAGAATTGCGGAGGCGCACGGTGAAGCAACTGAATTGAATTTGCAGGTCTGCTGCAATACGGGCGGGCGCGTCGGCCCACACAGACGCCGCCGGATCCCCCCGGCGGCGAACTGTGTCGACTCGGGGCGCTCTCGACGGAATGCTTCAAGGGTGGCGACACGCGCGTCGGTGAACAGCCCGGCCTCACGGCGTTCCACACGGTCTGGCTGCGCTACCACAACCGCATCGCCGCTATTCTCGGCAACCTGAACCCGCACTGGAGCGATGAGAAGAACTACCAGGAGACGCGGCGGATAATCGGCGCTCTAATACAGCACATCACTTACAAGGAATTCCTCCCGATCGTGCTGGGCCACGAAGTAATGGATCTCTTCGACCTGAACGTGGAGCGCAAGGGATACTTTAACGGGCACGACTCGCGCGTCAATCCAGCGCCGGCGAACGCGTTCAGCAGCGCCGCGTTTCGCTTCGGACACAGCCTCGTCCAGCACTCATTCCTGCGCAGCGACTCGAAGCACCGCCTGCTAGTCAACAGTAAGTGGTCTTCCTTTCCCTTTGCACTATTACGCCTTACGCGCGTCTAAGTACCTGACATGATTTATTGGTGCAATTTCACGTCGCCGCTCAGATGTATCCATTCACGAGGAGCTGGAAAACCACGAGAACATCTGGAGCTTTGGGAGCGTCGACCGGCTGATACTGGGCTTCTGCAATCAGCCCTCGCAGCGGCGCGACGAATTCATAAGCCGCGAGCTGACGCATCACTTGTTCCAGCAGCCGGGACAGCCCTTCGGCATGGATCTTGCCGCCGTGAACATCCAGCGCGGTCGCGACCACGGCATTCCCGGTTACACGGCGTGGCGGGAGCCGTGCGGCTTGTCCCCGATACGCGCGTGGGTCGACCTGGAACCGTTAATGAACTTCGAAACTATCCAGCGCTTCCGTTCGATCTACGACCACGTGGATGACATTGATTTGTATCCGGGCGGTTTGGCGGAGCGGCCGATTCGGGGCGGCATTGTGGGCCCGACGTTCGCCTGCATCATTGCGCAACAGTTTGCGAACCTGCGCAAGGGCGATCGCTTCTGGTATGAGAACGGCGGCTTCGAGAACTCCTTCACGCCCGCCCAGCTGCAACAAATTCGCCGCGTCACATTCGGCCAAGTGCTCTGCCAAGTGCTGCCCGAGATTGAATCGGTGCAGCCATTCGTTTTCCTCTCGCCGGACAACTTCCGCAACAGCAGAGTGCCCTGCGACATTCCCGACATGGAGAGTCTGGATTTGCGCGCCTGGGAGGAACGGCGGTTGGCGCAAAGTCAACTCCCGAAACCGCCGCCGCCGATTTTGCCAGTTCAGCCCGCGCCATCTACAACATCGCCCCATATTGGCGTTGATGGAAAATTGGACGACTTCGAGGCGAAAGTGGAATTTATCCATGGCCATCAACCGAACGCTCGACCTCAAACGCATTTGTCGCAAAAAATTGATAGCAAGCTGGATTTCAGCGATGGCGTTAAAGTCAGCGACAAACTAACGAAACCCGATAATATTGATATAAATGACAATCTCGATTTCACTGCTGAAAGCAATAAAAATAAAGGTAGCGCAAATAATAGAGAGAAACTCCAGCAGAAGCCTAACCTCGGTGTTAGCGACAACCTTGGATTTAATAATAAACCTAGCAAACCAAACAAACCCAAAGTCAGCGACAAATTTAAACTGACAACTACCACGAAGAAATCCACTGATGTTGTAGACTTCGATGTTATTTTCCTCACTGGCACAAATGTCAAGCGAATTGATAAAAAGAAGCCGAAGGAAAACGCAGATGTTGATTTTAGTGAGATGTTTGACGTGCCTGAGAACAACACTAACGAAAGAAAGATAATCAAACGGAGTGCTGAGGACAATGCCAGTGAGGAGCAAGAAACGCGCGAATCGTATGAAGTCGACGAATTTATAGAAGAACTGATCTCGAGTGATAACGATTCAGGTGGTGGGCGCAAACAAACAAACGCATCGAAGAAACGACGCAAAAAGCCAGCGAAAGGTCGTCCCACGACCACACAAAGAACCACCACGAAACGTAACACAGTATACTTTCAAAACCGTCCGTTGGTTTCGGATTTCTACAATCCACTTAAAATTAAAGTAACGAACATAACGACAAGCACGATTGACCTAGGATCTGACGACGACAAACGACCGCCATTTTCCTTAAAGCCCGAACTGTACACCACCCTCTTCCAGCCCAGTCCGACATTTTCCGTGCTCAATCCCAATTCTAATATAAATTCCATCGCGGACAAGACTAAGCCCCAGACATACTATCATACCACACGACGACCTCTGACATATGACCAAGACGAATATTACGTACTGCATCCGACGATAAACAAACCAAATCGGCACAAACCATCCCAAACGGTGAGCTATGGCAGCGTGGAGAAGCTGCAGGCCGCCGCCGACCAGCCAAAACCACCCGACTACCAAGTGAACATCAATATTCACCTGGTGTCAAGCACGCCCAAAACGGACATCATCATCAGCGACAAGCTGTCGAACCCAAACGTGCACGTCGTTGACGGCTCGTACGTGAACTACGAACAGATTAAACCGTCCAACGGCTACTACCAGTATTCGACCAAGCGTCCCGCTCCTGCCTTCCCCGTCCGCACGACGACCCAACGACCCAACGACTATTACAGACCGCGACCGACGCTGACCCCGACCTCCCAATCTTACTATTACCGCCCGACGACTTATAATTATGACCGATTCGAGGACCGACCATTTTCCACCTCAAAGCGACCTTACATCTACCGCCCGTCGGAGAGCTTTCTCGCGATGTTCGAGGAAATGCATCAAAATCAATACGCGCAGTACGGACAGTACGGACAGGGACAGTCAGCGACCGCACGACCGACGTACATCACGAGCTACGTTGACAAGGTAACTAAGCGTCCGGCAATACCGAGTTATTTGTACTATGACGGAAAGTATTTCAACGAAAAGGACCAGCAGAGCCAATCCGGGCAAGAGGCTGGCAGTGGGCTGCCGCTGCCGACCGATTCATTTTACATCCGCCACACTGTCCAAGACACCGCGCAGCAGGCAGCAAATGTATACAATCCAAATTCAGATTCGGGCGAGAAAAACTTTATTAAAATCTCCTCGGTCCTTGGCAACCGTTACTTGCACAAAGCGGACAAGGAGCATTTCATTCACACCGCGCAGCAGAAGCAGGGCGAACTGGTGTTAGATTCAATTCAGAATGCGACGAATGCGCACGTTGCAAACAGCACGGAGGTGGAGATTCGCGATAATCCGAAATACGAGCATGAAGTCGCGTTCGACGTCGAGGAGCGCGCGACGAGCGACGGCGATGCGAATATTAACGCGGACGTGGTAGAAACGGTCGATGTGGCTGATGGGGACAAAGCCGACACCAAGTTGCAAATCGATGTAATTCCGCGCGAGAGCCGCCAGGACGATTGGGTTATTTACGAGCCAGACGCGGAAATCGCAGTTATGGACGAGCCGGAAATTAATCCGAACGGCGAGCGCGTCGCGGACGAATTGCCCAAGCCTTTGAGCGAGTTTTGGAAGACGCACCCAGACGATGACAGTACGCTGCATTATGCAGCCGGCGACGCCACAGACGGACGATACAATTCGGACAATGCAACTGGCAGGACGCTCTAGGTCCTCACAACTTCTTCTTATTGGAAGTTTCTCCTAATTTCCCCGACGCGCACCACTGACTGGCGCCTCCTGACTGTGAAGGACTGACAATGACGCCCGACAGCACAGACGGAAAACACCTCAAATGCAATTGAAAGACAGAAAGACGAACGATACGACGCAAAAAGACTGACGACTGTGACGACCATTGTTTTCGGAGAAAATACGACCACAAAAGTACAAAACTGACTGAAATTACCTGACTGTGACAATATTTGGTGCCTTGAGAAGTATATTCCTTGTAAATTATTTAACAAAATTATTTATTTCTGCTTAAACACTCATGTTGATCTTGTGATAACATTCCCTTTCTTTATAGACTAAGACAAAGCAAATAAACATAGACAGACCAACGTGAAACATATTGCAACATATTTGAAAATACATATTTCTTAAGTCTAACTTATAAACCTTCCTAGTATAAATTTGTTAAAGTTAGCAATCAGCTAAGGAAACGCTGCCAAGGGTGATTCTAGGAATTCCATTAATATTGAATGTAAGTAATTTGTTGAAACGAACCGAAAGTCGTAATTCTTAATTTTATCATTTTAAAATTGTTTTAATAATTGGTATTTATTTATTTATAGTTGAACGGTATTTGTAGAATTTTATTATATGAATTCTTTTTGCAATAAATTATTTTCTTACCGTTTTTGTTTTCCTTCCATATACTGTTGATTCAATAATTAAAAATCGTCATCACTGTTATCTGGCATGGTAACCTTGCTGCTGGTCATCCTGCCAGATGGCGCTCGTTTCATATTCTCCATAGCGGAGAATTCCAGCCCCAAAGAGTCATCATCTGATTGCACATCTACCAATTCAGGCTCGTCCTTATCAAGGAATAACTCATCGTCTTCGGAATCATCCGAAGAGATATCCAGCGAGGAGTTGCTGTTGCTTTGTCCTGGATCCATGGCACCGTAAACTTTTGCCATATTATTGTTGGGTGGAACATTTTCCTGGCGTGTTCTTCCGCCGGTACGAGCACGTGGTCTCTCCTGCCTGCTGGGTGGTGGTTTCCTCTCCATGGACGCATGCACATTTTGCGTGATCTTCGCGTTTTGCGATGTGTTCATCTGCTCATCGATGATTAGATCATCTTCGGTTGCGTCTTCCAAGGGAATGGTGGTGGTAATTGGTTGCTGCGAGGATACCAATTGAGCACGCTGAATCTGTGCACGTTCTGCTTCCGCTGCAAGTTTTTCCAGCTGAGCCAAACAGCGCACACGTATCGAGTATTTTTCAAAGAGCTTATTGAGCTCCACTTCCAGACTGATGAACTCCTCCATAAACGCTGGCCTGGAATTGAATACTATGCCGTCTTCTTGAAAATATTAAAGAATATAGAGACTTACCGGACCTTCTTGAGCGTCTGGAGACGTTTCTCGTAGCGTTCGAGCTCGACCTTTCGGCGTTCGATTTTGCCATCGAGATTGGTCTCGCTTGCAGAGACGTTATCTACTTGGGACTTCGTCTCTTCGATATCGCTTCGGATGACTTCAATTGCACGAAGAATGCCGCCCTCAACGTCGTGAACTTCAAACTGTCGCCTGACGCTGGTTTCCCTCAATCCCTAGCACAGAAATAATCTTGATCATCTTGTTGTACATAATGTGCGTTACCCCCACCCTCAATTTAATTTCTTTGCCAAGCAGATCAAAGAGCGAAGCGCCCGTAATTGTAATTTCCGAAGCTAGCTGACGCGATTGCTTCAAATCATGGAGCTAAAACAATTAAATAGTAATCAATCTTCCGCAACGTGCACCCTGAGAGAAACTACCTTGTCGGCGAAATCAAAGTCCCGGATTGTCAACTCTACGTCCTCCTCGTGGCTCACAGCGTTGTCGGCAGCATTGGTCACTAGCGCGTCATACAACAACGAAGTTACCTTTAGAATCTCCCGAACTGCGTAACCGTCAGCCTGATACAGCCGCTTTGTGTTTAATTTGACGTTGGCTTTGAGGGCCATGAATTGCGCCATGTTACGAATGAGCGCCACACGCTCTTCCTCATTGCGCATTTCGCCAACGATGTCCACGTCCGGATCAAAGCGCTTCGTCAGCCATAGCAGCAAAGACGCGACTAGGCGAAAATTTGGCTTCCGAAAGCTCTCCATTGAGATGAGCTGTGGATATCCCAAGGCACGTAGCATTTCCGTGCAATCTAACAGGCATGATAAAGCATCGCATCAAAAAGTTTTGCTAAGCGGATATCTTCCAAACTTACTTCGCACATCTCGGTAGGACATGTTGCACTAACTCTAACTCCACTAATTCGCTCTGAAGGATTAAACTTTGCAAAATTCGTCTGTAAACGTGATAATAATGCACGTATAGTACCTGTAAACTTGTTAAAATGCGTAGTAGAATGTCATGTTTGTATAGTCATTTGTGTGTATCCAGCAGTCGTTTCCATAACAACTCATATTGGACGATGATGCTAGGCGACTATTAACGTAGGCAACACACCATGGTTCACGTTTTCTGCATTAAACACTTACTTTACACAAAAGAACAGTAATAATAATAATAACAATGTACAATTAATAGAACAAATCAAGAAGTTGTTGAAGTAGGACTTCGTATACAATTCAACACTTTCAGTTTCTTTAATAATATCATAATATAATCAAATATTAGATAGAACTGTTGCAAATCAATTCAGAGTTACTATCACTGCACATTTTTTGCAGATTGCTGGTCACAGAGATGAACAATCATTCAATCCATTCACCACTGATTTGTTTCATTTGTATTCTAATGTATCTATTAAAAAGGAGAAATAAAAAATGCGGAAGTCAAGCGGAGCGTATCAGTCAAGGCAATTCTGTCTGCGAATGTACTCGCATCTACACACAAACCCTTATAGTTTTATATCTTGTAACACTCTGTCTTTATCGCATTTTAACGCAAAGTCAAATTTAAACGCAAAATTAAAGGCAATAAAAAGTTGAGACAAGACTGTGAAAAAACTAACTATACCGAAATGGTTTACTGTAGTATTTATTATTCACATTACAGTCACAACAGATTAATCCTTAGGTACTTATTATAGTTCAATTACAAGATTTATACATTTGCGGTTATTGAAATGTGTAATTATTACATGAGGAAGAAAAGGCTCCTGAGGCGAGGCGTAATTTAAATTTTCGCTGGTGATTTAAACGAATTGTCGGTTGCGTAAGCAACAATGACTTTGAGTGTTGGAGCTAGAGCATTGAATAACAAATGTTGGCTTGTAACCGAAAACCGATGTAAATGTAGTTGATACCAAAAGAATCATTTAAAACAAATTTATAACGGTAACCGTCAACTCCGCGCCGTATCACGTCTTTTTCACAAACTGCAAACTTGCATCGTTTTGCCCCTGTCGGTCGCGCTTTTAATGGAAAACTTTCAAACGGTCCATCATATCTTTGACACTGATGCATGAGCATGAGCATCAATAACGTGAGGGAGGCGCAACTGAAAAGCAACGATAAATGTTACTCTTTTAAGTGACTCAGGGCACTGCATCCTTGCGTCCTTGGAATTTGATGGCTTACACATGTTGTCGGTAACGTCTGAAGGAAACAGGATAATATTAAACATAATTTTGGCCCCGAGACAAATGTCCCAATGTTCATTTATGAGTAGGCACCTTTATTTCATTGTATTCAGGTCCTAATTATATACCTACTTATACAATGCTTGCATATTGGTAGATTATGATTTGAATTCGCAATTTGGTACAAATGACGCAAATAGCTTACCACAGTGACCACGTGGTAAGCTAACGTGGAAATCCAAATGCTGTGGAAAACAAAAAATACCTGGAGTTCTATGCATTCGTAATTTATTATGCATGGGTCATTTCTACATCAATTTTATCTAATTACGATTATTAAATAATAGCTTTTGTTAAACGTACTTATTATGATGTGATATTGTTGTAGACTCTAGACCTAGACTCGCGACTCTATAGCTTGACAATATCTATCAAACGCGTTTACCTTACCTCCAAGCATTTACAAAAGTGAAGGTGTGTTGGACGTCCAAGTATACAAACACCGGTAGTCACAACTCGAGAGCAAACAGTTAATTTCACGCCAACTTTGAGTTCAGTGCATTTACGATGTAAACATGATTTTGCGTCTCAATTTGTTGAGAATAATTAATTACAGAGACAAAAACAATAATTCCTGGTATTCTACCTCAGGAAGGGGTGGATCATTTTGAGGAAGAATTGATTCGGAAATATATGTACAAGTAGTTAAATCACAGCTATATATACAGGGTGATTCATTAGTCGCAGCTTATCTCTGGTGGTTTTATAGAATGCCTTGAAAGAAGAAGATTGTTCTTCATGGCCGAGATATGGAGCGATAATTTTTCTTTGTCAATTTTGTTTCTAATTATTCTTTTGTTTTAATTAAAAGTGTGATGGAAAGTTTATTTTATTTGTTAACTAATCCAATTGAAATGTTTGATCCACTGGTAATATCGTAGAAGGAATACATTTTTAAAGGTACAATCCTGAGTTTAAAACTAAAGATTTGAAGACGGGTTATTTTAAAATTCAATTCCTCCTATTTCAATTCTAATAACAAATTAAATAATATTTCAATTACACCTTTAAATAAAACAAAAGAATAATTAGAAACAAAGTTGATAAAGAAACAATGTACTTCTTTTAAGGCGTTCTACAAAACCTTTAGAGATATACTGCGACTAATGAATCACCCTGTTTATTTTAAGTTTTTACAGAAGTAATACCAACATTTCTATCAGCATCATATAAGGGTGTAATTACTTGTTTATATAGGATGGCACCCATTGTACTATAAAAGTGTGTTTATATAATTGCGTATCGCACATGCAAACTTGTTTTCTTATCTCATTGTTTTAGTTAATTGCAATAATAATGCACTCTATTCTTTGTAACAGCGATGCAATGAATTCGATTGCACATCATTTCGTATGCCGTGTGGCCGGAGTGTTTGATAAATATGAGCGATTAAAAAAAACATGTGCGAATTTCAAATATAGTCAACAATTGCATCGTTTGCAGCGATGAGACGCAACCGAGCTCTGCAGAAAAACGTGCACGACAGCCACATTTTATTCCGGTATGCGTCGCATACAACATACAGCACAGCGCGTTAGGATCGAATTGCATTTCTTGATTTCTTAAGTAATGCAATGAGCAATGTTCATGCAACCGCCAGCATAGTATGCACG
The DNA here is from genome assembly GCA_030264215.1 of Geostiba sp. GC000077. Taxonomy (NCBI): domain Eukaryota; kingdom Metazoa; phylum Arthropoda; class Insecta; order Coleoptera; family Staphylinidae; genus Geostiba; species Geostiba sp. GC000077. The sequence goes on from JARJDQ010019888.1 coordinate 16,136, forward strand.
ATAGCAGTTTCAAACAGAGTCAACATGGATGCAATCAAATGGAAAGAAGTCTCCTTGATGTGTTTAACAGTAACATTGTAGCAAATGTGCCCCATTGATGTTATGTCAGTCATCACTTGATCTCTTGATCAATAACCAATAAGACATGAGAGACACATGTAATATTTTGTAGGATTGTGGAAAACGAAAGACATAACTGTTTTGTAATCGTAATCCCAATTGTGTAATGAAATGACTAATGAGTACTTTATGTGGCGGTTGTAGATAATGATAAAGACAACCAAGTCCACGATTGCTTATTGCGTTAATGCCATCCGGCTTTTACTCCCGACGATCGGGACGATCTTGTGATCTGCAGAGCATGTCCACGTGACGTTAATTGTTGGCGCAAACAATCAACAACTTGCAAAATATGATCGAAAGCAATTAGCAAAAATTACTTTCTATAGTTTCTAATGTATGCAGCGCGCATCGATTGCGTGTTAAAATGCTAATTGATCAACAACAAATTGTAAAATCATTTGTATCATGTTTACATAAAATATTCAAATTTATTATCGCATTATCGCATAATAAAAGTGCTTTGTTCTTCCATCATAATAAGTACAGTTTAAAATGGCGATATCAAAATGTTTGGTTTTTGGCTAAAAATAGTAGGCTGTTGCTGTTGCTGTTGATTCTATCACTTCTTGTTCGCTTGTATTTACCCTTCTATTTTACGTTTAATGTACTACATGCAGACATGCAGAGAAATAATTTTTTTCATTTAATACCAATTTTACCTAGTAATTAACGCATTATTAAAAGCAATATTAGCAATAAGGAATCGTTATCCAAAATGCGAATACAATAGCATACTTATAATATATCTTTACTGCGACCACGGTTTTAACGTATGACGCAATTTGTAACATTCCAAAGCTTTGGAATACCTGTAGCCAAGTGCAGACACCCACCTCCAACCAGTATTGTTTACACCCGCGCGCTGGTTCGGTGGTTGTTCGAAGACGACGAACCCGAATGGCAACAAGTCCGATAGCAAAATAAAAATGAGCGGCATTTGTTCGTATGCGTTGATGGTCGTACGCCAACAGCATTTGAAGTTCGTACACTTGTAAATCCATCCGCACGTACACGAAAAAAAAACTGCCCGACATTGTCTTCCGGCACGGCGGCTCGAAGATTCAAAACAACTGAACAAATCGCAACTCGCAAGTGACAATTCGCGGCTGTGCGCGCGCTCTTCAAATATAAGCCACAATCGCGTCCCGCGCGGCAGTCAGTCAAACGTGCGCGTCCGTCCCATGAGCAGCAGGTCAGCTCAAGAAGGCATCCATCGCCAGCATCATCCGGCTTGAATTTGATTTTGATATTGGGCTTGTGCTGTGCTGATAACCGACTCCGTTTCACTGTGGTCGCGCCTGGCTCTGCAAAGTAGCGCGCTGCCACTTGCCGAAGCCGATCGTGTGCCGGCGAAGGTGCGCTGAACTGATTTTTAATCGAATCGCGGTTTCATCGGATCGATCGAAAGTTTATAATTGATATTCGCCAAAACGGCGAGAAGAAGGTGAGTGCGGCACATTGGCACATATGTGTGCGAGCAATATAGTACGCAAGCAAATTGGTTTTGTTGAAAGTTTTGATTCCGCTGTTTGAAATAAAGTTTCAAACTTCCATCAAGCGCGTTTGCGTTGCGCGCTAGTTTAACTAGTTCTGAGTGCTTTATCATTTGCACCAAATGCCTAATTAAAATATCCTTCCGGTGCAGGCATTTGAATTAATTGTTAATAAAGTTGTAATTAACCAGCTATCAATGACGTTGCATTGAAAGCCATTCTAGTGATAGCTAGGAAAAAAATCGTATACATCGTGACCGAGTTTGAATATTATTACGTTTGCACCGCAAAATTAAAGTATCTATAAACCGGCATATCAACATATCACCTTTGAGTTTAGTGCTGTTTTACTATCGCGAAATTTCTTTGTCAATGTCTTGCCTGGTCAATAAAATTTAAATGTTCCATTGATCTTGGTCACATTTTGCATTGAAACTTGAAACTTGACTATTGGGTGGAATCCTGAATGCCAAATAACTTGGTCAGTCACACTCAACCACAACAGCGCATGTCTCGAAAGTTGTTAGAAGAAAAATAGTGCCATAAAACAATTCGTGGTGTGCGAAATTAAATAACATCAGCCTGAACATGAACATGGTAAAAATTTGCAAACCGTTCTTGTAATCATAAAGTCTTTTTGCTAGGGTTTTTTCCATTCGTCATCAGGACTATGTATGTATTTGTATACGATTCTCTAAAAGTCTAAAATCAACCTACTTTTGAAACATTACAATTCGTAATTCACTCTACATGTGATGGTGAGCATCAGGTAGAAGAATGTGCTGTAGTTTAGTATTTTCATATACGGGTCTTCGACTTCTTTCAAATTATGTTTTCTTGCGGCAAACCGCAAAATTCCACGTGTATTTTTTCTACTGCACGAGGTATAAAGAAAATTAATGTATTTTGGCACAGAGATGTATAATAAAAAATAATGATTGTTTGTGCCAATATTATGTCCGCCCCAAAGTGCAAAAAAACAAGTACCTAAATATTTTTTATCATCGCAGAAATACCTCATGCATTTGTTTTTATATGCTTTATAGATTTTATATTCTCATGAAAATTGCAATTAATCAGAGTCAAAACTGCGCATATGAAAAACCTCGTACATTGCGCCATGTCATGCTTACGTTTCGAGACGTTCAGGAGCCGAGAATACAGAAATCATGTGTTATATCCCCACGACGCTCCCCCGCAGAATTCGCTTCTAATTCGCGGATGATATTATACAATTACCCCGTTCAATACGTATAATTACAATACTGGTTCCGCCAATGATCATAATTTACAATTATACGACTTGCGGAATGTTCCACACACGCTACGCTCGGGATTTTCACGTGGAACAAATACAATTGTTTTGATTTTCTTCGTGCGATACGTTCGTGTTTACAGTTTACATTATGTCGCGGATTATGTCGCAAAAAAAAACATAAAAGTCGGTCGTTCGATTGCCTGGTAAGTATTGGTTGCTCAAGCCGTCACTCGCTGCGACCGTGAACGACGCGGGGCTCGGGATAAAATGCACGCCAAATGGCAATGAACGATCAAAAATGTATGATGGGCTCGTGAATCTTAATTGTGAGTCGAGTCACATGTTTGCACTTAGGCTTCATTAAGCTGAGAGCAGATCACAGCGCTCCCAACGTAATTTAATAATGCCGAGACAAGTTGGAGAACAATTACAGTCATTTAGATGTGTTCACTACAAATCTATCTGTCTTATCTATTTGATTTCGCTACTTTGTAATTAGTTAACAAGGCATTCCTCTTGAATGCCTTTAATCATGCCATGCGAAATCAGACAGGTCATGCGATACAAATGACAAATCGTCTATTTGTACTTACCTTATGTACTATGATTTTTACATATTTGTAGACTTGCTCATTAATCCAACCAAGCATTTATTCTCTTCCTAGTGTGTCCAGGTCTGGTATATTATTTAACATTGTTTATTCGAGTATATATCTATTTAAATTAGCTACTGATGACAGTAATGATTGCGTTTTTTGGCAAA
>JARJDQ010019891.1:0-10756 GCA_030264215.1 Geostiba sp. GC000077
TCAATTTTACGCATTGAAGCTGCAACCATGCAGAGATTCAAGCTACCGAGGCAATTGTCTATCTACCCAATTTACACCAGTCTAATGGACACTTCAAATAAAAATTCACCACGGCGCTAGGTTCAACTATGTCGATAATCAAAATAACGCAAGACGATGACCGTAGTAGCGAGCGATGGCCGCTCACGGTCGCTCACGGTGTGGGTGGAGGCGTTTCTCCATTTGAAACTTTGCGCAAGAAAAAAACGCATTTTGCATGCCAAGATTTTTCTGAAATTTTAGTAAGTCAAATGGATACCATCAACGAACTAAAAAAAATAAACGCCGTCTTTACTTCTGCTCTACTAGTAGTTCGTAGTGCAGAAAGTGCGATTTCGTGCATTCATGCGATTATACAAGCGTTCAGTTGTCAAACTGCGTCTAGCCAAACTTCAGCGCACTTTCCACACAGGCAGAACACATTGCTTTTTTCTCCGACCACGAAGTTGCAATAAAAAATAACTATCGTATGAAATATGAAATATGTTTTTAATTATAACATTTCTGTTTCAGGTACATGCTTCAACAGATTGATACGAATGAAAACGGTAACTATGAATAATGAATCAAAATCAATGAAGAGAATCTTCTGAAGTGACTAATTCACGAAATTCACGAAATGCCAAAGCAAAATGTAAACGGACCTAAAAGGCAAATGATACAATCTGTTCGTGTGTTAGAAGCCCATTCCGGTCGCGCAGTCATTACTTAACGATTATTCGTTTTTGTTGACTCTTCGATTTTTCATTCCGCCGCTGGGCCAAACGACCCGATCGCTAATCAATTACGCCCGTTTATTCCATTCGAGATTATTCGCGTATACTTTGCGCCGTGGCGCTGCAGCCACCTTGGCCGGCGCTCCTGTGGCTCAAGGCGCATTTAATCGTGGGGCGGGCAGGGGCCGCTAACCGTTAACGTTAATGTTGCAGTCACGCCGATAACTGCTCCCCTATTAAGCACGCGACAACCCGACGGCGGAGCTGCCCAGCGCTTCAATCCCTGCACAAACATATCAGCACGATCAGTGTCGGGATGGATCGGCTCCCAACCGCTGCTTTCACTCCTCGTGACGTTTTATTGAGTGCAGAAAGTGTCTGCGAAAATCGCACCGCACCAGTAGCAAATAAAGACGGAAAGATAAAGAACGTTTTTTTTTTTGCTGCGGCCTGATAAGAATGACTCCGGTCGGCGCAACGAAATTCTGAAACAATACAAATTGATTTTCCCACCCCGACCACAAGTTTGGAAAGAGTGGCGCCTGTCCTGGCGCCGACATGGGCAGGAGTAGAGACGGAGACGGCATTCTTATCTAATGTCGTTGTTTAATATGCCGTAAAAGTGCTGAGTAAGGAGAGTGCCTTCTTTGATTCCCAATTAAGGTCGGGCGGCGCATTTTAATTTTTTGTGGTTCCGCTCGTTTGAGCAATTAAATATAATGCCGCACGGGCGCCCGCGTAGCCCCGCTATCGACTTTGGAGACCATCCAGTCACTTTGCGTCATCGAGGTCGTCCGTATGCCATCGCCGTCGGAGGGCAATATTTATATTCGCCATCGTTATGGAAACTTCGTCCTCCTCCGCTCTGTGCGTTGTGCCATTTTTGTGCTTTGCATTTTAGGCTTTCCCACTTCTTTTTTCATTTTCCATTCTTGTATCGGAATATAAATTAAATTAATTTGCATTTATTCCGAGAGGCGTCGTTTATGTTATGAGACTTACCAGAGGCGTATTTTGCAATTAAAATTATTTAAAAATATTAAAATAATAAATTGTTAGGAACAGAAAAAAGTACACAGTATTTTTACAACACTTTCCTGCCGATAGAATTTCATGCCTTGTCAATATTCAGATTGTAGGTACAGGGTGGGAAAAAAGTATTGCCCTGATATAAAAGGAGTGATTCTTCGACATTATTCAAGATAGGATGTGAAATCAGTTTGTAAAAAAATTGGTAAAAAAATTCAAATTCTAAAATTCATAAAATAATTTTTAGTATTACTGACGGAGGTCAAGTTCAAGAATTCAAAAAACTTTTCCCAAAGTTTCATCTTCAGTGGAACTATTGCAACAAAAATACAAGTAGCAACATGGCATATCCAATATTTGAATTGAATTTTAATGTCAATTTAATAATCAAATTATTTGTCCTACAGTCAAGTAACAACTCACTTTATTTCACGTTTGTTACGCAGTTCTAATAAGCCAGTTTGTGTTTGAGTACAGTATAAAAGCAGAAAAAGAAGAGGCGATTCTGGCAGGAGTAAAGCAGTAGAGATAACGCCAGGGAATTGAACATTCCAAGTCATAAGAGACTGTTCTGTCCGTTTTGCACCATGTTTATGAATAAGTATAGAAATGCAACGTTGCCATTTTAACATTTCTTTAATCAAGTTCCTCCTTGGCCCCGTTCATGATAGAACTTTATTACTTTTTGGAACAGACTTGTAATATACCACTGAAGATCATCTTTAAGGACAACAGCTTTTCCCCACCCTATATAATCACGTCGAAGACAAACTCCATTTTGTACACTATTACGCACGCTTTTGAGAAGTGAAGTGCATAACTAGCACTAGTTTGTTAACCAGCTCCTCGCAAACCGGCCCCAAACACGACGGCTGGCTTCCGAAAATTTCGTGTGCACTCCACACAGGACACGTTTTCATCATTTACAATCTACACCATCATGCCTCCTGCTTCGCTCATCATGCATGCGCCGGGCGTGCGTATACTTCCCGGCGCGCTTGCCAACACACAGCCAACACGATTACACGTATCAATTTAAGAGGTTGTATCTGTATCAATCCAGCGTGCTCGCGGTGTGCGCCGGAACGCTCACAGGTTGATGTTCGGATGGGGGCCAAAAGCGCTCGCCCAATCCGCCATACTTAATCCTTGATATGCAAACCGGCGTCTCTGGCCGTCGCCAACGCCGCGGAAGCTATGGCGATGGAGATTGAGCGGCTGGCTGTTTGTCGAATGAGGCCAGGCACTTATGTTAGTTCCTGGCCTAACACTACATACATACACAGGAGGAGGCTTCCCCCGCTTTGATCTAAGCATTCAAGCGATGCTATAGACAAGCACTAGAGTATAGAAGTTAATACCTAAATGCTGTTGAAATACAATATTAATTAAATTTATACCCTTGTAATTAAGACATGAATGGCTTAAAATTACTGAAATAACTTCGTGCAAGTTTGCTGTGAATAAAATATGCGTCCGACGGAAGCGTATATAGGAAAAGCATAAAAGCACAAACAAGCAAGCAAACAGCATTTCCTACACAGTTGTATGAGTTGTGCCGTGCCGTGTCCTATTTAGGGTTCTTTTGCTGGGCGTACGTCCTATGCATTATACAGTGTGATCAAAGATTATTGCAGCCATTTGAATTTTCCGCGAATTATCTATGGTTGCATTGGAATTTATAATAGTTGCACCCTTGTTTTGAAAGTAAAAAACAAGAAGTAGGAAATTCAAATGGCTGGAATTAGTTTGATCGCACTGTATAATGTTGAAGTGCACAGCAATGAATCGTTTCGAATGTGGAAATACAAACTCTAAATTCTAGGTCTAGGTACACGCGACTCGAATAAAAGTAAAGAGGCGAGTATGGGTTGAAGAGTGTTGAAGACAGACGCAGTACCCGAGTATTTCGCACAAATAAAGAAAAAAATATCAGCGTGTTTCCTGGAGGCTTGGCTAGAAAAAGAGAAGCGCTCATTTCCTTCAAAAAACGCACGTGGAAATCAAATATACATACCTCGCTCTGGCAATATCAACTATTCAACACACATCATTTATATTGCGGATACGTTACCTTGTAACCCTCCTTCTTCGAGGATCAAGCATGGGATGGGTTCTGTTCCCCTACCAAGCACTTCAAAATTGAGAAATATTTAATCCTTAACCTCAAAAAGAAAACTAAATGTATTCAACTCAATTTAAATAATTCAATCCAAAAACCAGAAACTAAACAAAATTGACTCAATTTTCATATAGAATTCAAAAAGAAAATATAATCATCATTACACAACGCAGGTTCCACAAAAAAAATGTATCTACTTACAGCCTAGCTTGAAATTCACCGAAATACACTATTCAATAATTCTTTATCGAGCGCGAAATCAACTCTAATTCCTTAATTAAACGTTCTGGAGAGCTCAAGGGTTCTAATGTAACTTTACTAATAGAGAAATTATTTTTTTAACAAATCTGGTGCACCAACACAAAATGGCCACAATCTCAACGTTCTCAACGACAAATCTCACATCCATCTCCTCAATCTCAAAAAATGGCTAGCCCCTCTCGAAAGTATGCGCAGCTTCCTCCTCGCAGTCACCAACAACATCACGTGACGAATTGCGCATCGCCTCGATAAGATTGTATGTACGTTGCCCAGTACAAATAAAAATAAGTCTTCTAAAAATCGGAACGCTACAACCTATCTGTTAGAGGTTTAGAGTGAATTATAGTAGTAGAACGTTGTATAAGAGATCTAGGTATGGGAAAAAATAAGCATTTGGTGGAAATAATTCCCACAACGGTGGGTTTAGTTTTTTTAGTTTGTTGTTTGTATTTTGCGACGCGCTAATAGTACAGGAGAAATAGGTTTTTTAGGTGGAACTAATTCCCACAAAGACCGGGATTGATTTTTTTTGTTCCCTGATAGTACCTTGTTGACATACTAAAAGTCTAAAAAATGTGACCATGGAAAATGCGTTTTTTTCTTGCACAAAGTTTCAAATGGAGAAACACACTCTTCTCCCGGCGCCTCCACAAACATTTTCATGTTACCTTTGGTGATACATTTGTTGAGTATGTCAAAGAGATACCATCAACGAGCTAAAAAAAATGCCTTCCTCATCTTTGTGCGAATTAGTTCCGCCAAATACTAATTTTTTGCTTATATCTCTGGTAGGTACTATTAGAAATTTACACCACTTTGAAATACAATTATTTATGTCAAAAGTTGGCGTATTTCAGCGATGCTATTGTATTTTTCTAATATTAAGCAACAAAAGTTTTTGAAATAAAAATTATGTTTGTGTAGGTGCTGTACAATAATGAATGAGATAGTTTTCTAAAATGTAACCTAATATTTTATGTTGAAGTCCCAATAATCTTGTTGTAACTTTTCGGAGATTTGTGCCACAATTTCAAGTTTCTGCGACTTCTTGTTTGTATATGGAATTATTATCAGTTAGTCGGTCATTTAGTTAGTCATTATACATTCGTGCGTATGTTATTTCAATATTGAATCGTGTTCCCACTAAGGTACAAAAATTCAAACGTTCTGTAATGAATCCAGGAGTAGGGGGTTTCTATAAACCTTGAGCGTTTCCACAAAAGATCTTAATTTAACCGCGCGCACCTTCGCAACATACGCGCTTGTATTTTAATATCGGCTCGTAAATCATTGATAACAATCGGACGTGTTGGGCGGTCGCGGTTCAAGTTTTAACTTTTAATGAAATCCCCCTTTTACCCGCGCCGCACCGCGCGAGCGAGGCAGCACCTCCACCACCGGCTGCACACCTCACTGAGCAGCTCCGCGCAATTTCGAGCAATGAACAACACGGTGCGAAATTTACCGTTACCGCAAAGTTCGGCTTGCAAGTCAAACAAGTCACAAGCACCGGCGTTTTCAGATGGAAATTTTCACTTATTCCCACCGCAAGTTCAGAGGGTACTAATTCTTATAGAATTATAATTTAATAAGAAGAATGTGCCTGTTATTGCACTGTGAATTCATCGATATCGTTATTTCGGCTCCAAATTTCTTAAGCCATATGTATGTCAATGACAGCTGTAATAAAATAATCAAAAGCAATTCTTAAATGCCAAGGGAATGTGGATGGCAAAACTTTCGCTGCCTAGAAAAAAGAAGGCAATAAAAAACTTTTGCAATCAAAACATTCAAAGCATTTTCCGACGCGGCGCGCCAATGCCAAGTGGGGCATAAATTTCGCGCACAGAATAGTGGTGCAGAAAGCACAATCACTCGTAAATTTTACATTAATATTTCTTTGTTTCCCTTTGTGTTTTTCCGCCGCAGCCGCTCAATTTGGTACGATTGTGATCACTAGTTTCTAGCTAGTATCTCCATTAAATTCATTAGATTTATGGGTGCAAACAATTGATGTTAACGTTGATAGCAGCGTGTCAGGCAAGGCAATGGATTTGCGGAATATTTCGCGCACCTCAGCGGAAACGAAATTTAGCATTCGAATTAATGAACTTATCCGCGGAATCTTTCGCGCAATTTAATTCCTTCGCATTTCTCACAATAGTAAATTTGCTACGACATTTCCCGTTATCGGATTTCCGTTACGGGCAGCAGGATGTTCTAACGAATGTCGATACGGCGCGCGGCCGACACAAAAAGCGTTACATTCTGCTCTTTTGCCTCGCTCCTTGCTTATGGCACGCGTCGGGTTTCGGGAATTTGCCAACTGCTGCGCTGCGGCGAATGGTGGAGGAGCCTCTCTACCAACGGTTGATAACGCCACACTGCGCGCGCCACTACAGCACGTTCGACAGTAATTCAGCGCAGTCAGACACATTGACACTCGCACAACGGGCAAGCCAAAAATGCGCGCGCGCAAAAGAAGGGAGCCGGAAAATATAGCGGACAAAAGCGTTCGACAGGATGACACGCATTAGAGGGAATTCAAAGGAGCTGGGCGCTCGTGTTATGATATTTTATGACTTGGCAGGGTTAGTCTCTGCCAATAGCATCCCCCAAGTTTGTTTACCGAACGCACCAGTTACTTTATAATTGGTTGAGTTCTTTTTTCCATCAGCTGATTGATTCATTTACGATGTTAAACTTTAACTTCAACTTTGATTAACTGTTTTTTGATGTTCTCTGCGCAATTTGTAAATTCCCAACGCTATAATTATGCGCAAGGGAGGTCTTTTTCTTATTATTAAAATGGAATCAAGCCTGCCTCTTGAAGGTTTGGAGCACAAAAGCTCTCAAAACAGCTGCTTGACTTTGTGATTATTTCAGCAAAAACTACGTGTACTGCTTTTGGCTTTCTTTGCAGCTATGCAGCGCAAAAGTTTGCGCCACGTCATCATCTTTTTTCCGCATTGTTGCTCATCCTGAATGCATCTTCCTCCGGCTGTATTTGCCCTCAGTCCTCAGTCATCCGGAGCAGCGCATTAAAACATCCAATATGCATGAGCTTTATTGATTGCATAAGAACCCCTCGATGGCAAGTGTTTGCGCCGCACCCTCCGACATGAACATCGATTATTTGAATATCAATAACGTTTAGTACCTCCGTATCTCAGGTATACCGGGATAATTTTTAAAACGACTCACAGTGTCTATAGATATATCAATCTATAGCCGAGAGCGTCGGAAGGCGAAACTTGGGTTACACAAACTCTCTTTTCTGCAAAACCCGTCGGCGTCGGGACGCACACCCAAATCTAGACCTGTGCATCGAGACGTAAATCCGTGTTGCTCAACACCACTGCCCGGACTCTGTTGGCCGGCACGGTGCGGCAATCCATTATCTGCGGAAGACATGTTTATTTGAATAAGCAGGTCATTCCATTATCTCCCGATGCCCGGGCATCGAGTGTAATGCTCCGCTACTTTCATAACCCACCATGGTCGATCGCATCCGATCTCATCTTTCACCTTTTGTTCCATCGTGGAAAATTCATTGGCAGGCCTGCCGTCGACCTGTGATTCATGATGGGACGCCGTTACAGAGAACATTCACAACGAAAAGGACACTAATGAAATGAAATAGCCTCGTTTTATTGTTGGCACACTATTTCCTTGGCTATTAGTTGCCTCAGACATTTAATATGCTGCCAAGGGGAAGAAGGTAAATACAGCAATTTGCAATGAAGTGGAAAATTTCCTAAACTTCCCCCTTGTAAAAATAAGAGTTAGAAGGGGGACATTTTTGGACGCAGGAGTAAATTAGTCTTGGCCGGGTAGTTTTTCCTTGTTTCTCCATTGCTTAACTACGTTAAAAGTATCAAAAGTGGAATGGATTACAATGGTGGGTTGTTATTGAAGAAGAGTGTTTGCTTCCACAGTAAATTGAGTGTTTTATGGGAAGGGTCCAAGCCCATCGGACTTAGGTATTTTCCAACAAAATAAATTCCTCCCATATATATGATTGGTTCGAAAACTTTGATTTATGAATATATTGTTAATAATTCATTGACTCAGTCAATTCGGGCTGAGTGGTGACCTTGTTGGTAATGAACAACAATAAATATAGATCTGTCGTAAATCAGAATATTTAAGCTTTTCAAATGATTGTTCAGATATCTGCTTGTTTTTGGATTCGTTTTCCTTTTGAATAAATTATGAGGAGGGTTTATCGCGGAGGCAGCAGGAAGGATGTTCGTTATATTATTTTATACATGTCTAATATTGCTATTTTTTCTACGATCGCCTGTGAAATGAATAATGTATATTTTGCCACGTACATCGATAGGGGCGCTCAAAATAAGATAACTAGTGTTTTTCGCATTCCGCTTCGACGCACTATTTCCCCGCTAGATGGCGTAACAGTTTAAATTTCAAACTATTGCAGCCGCCGCCGCAGGAGGCGGAGGTAGTTGTGTGGCACATGTTCGGAAAGCTCAACTTATCGCGCGTTTATCTCCTCTACCCTCAATTTTACCACTTTAGGTGTGTGAAAGTTATGAATTTATGAAAAATAAAAAGTTTTCACTCGCGCGCAAAACACGCCATTTTGTCAACCAATTATCACACAAGGTGCAAATTACGGGCGAACAAGAATACCTGCGTTTAAAAGCCCTTGAGACGGCAAGTGCTGGGATGGTGCCCAGAATTGGAGTCGACAACATCTTCCAACATTAAAAATTTTACTTTTTCACACAGTGTATGGAAACGCGAAAAGCTATAGGGTTGAAAATGTTCACGATGATAGAGTATAATTTTCGACGAGTTTTGCCGTCATTCGTATTTCCCTAGCGGAGATCGTTCGGGAGAAAACGGGAATAAACTGGCGGGTGTGAACGGCGCCCTCTGGCGGCCGCGCAAGAACAGTTTAAAGGGTGGATTATTTTGAGCAACAAGAATCCGATGAGAAAATTCTAATCACCCCAGTATATTAGGAGCAATCACCGAATTTGTTTTTTCGTTTTTCTTTTTCTGCCCCGCGTATCTGCAGTCTCTTATGGGCAATGAATTGGTCTATGTTCGGGGATAAATAAAAAGCACTGTATGATTTGAATATTAGATATATTTTTGAGGTTGGAGATAAAATATTGTGCAAACATTTTTCGCTTGACCTCGCATCGAAACGATTCACTTTTCGCATTAGTATCATAAATAACTTCTCTAATAATACCTACAATGAATAGTATAAAAATATAATAGGCGTAACAACTGCTATTGTTTAAGCATTGTTGAAGATACATGCACGTAGAAAGTATACGTGCTCGTTTACTCTTTTATAAAGCGTAATCGTTCATTGTTGGTAAATGGCTAGGTGTCCATTAATCACTGACGCGGTGCTTCGCGCATTGCGGTGGGGGCAGTTTACCACACAATACGCACACATCCACACGTATGGCACACGCAGCTCGGGCTTACACTTACGCACACTTTTCGTACCGTAGCCGTCGTCGGTGGGGGGGCAGCAGGACCACTATTCCGCAGTCCGCCACCACAACCGGTCGCATTTGCCCATCGCCAGCCATCCTTTATAACAGCCTTGTTACGGCGCGCCGACTAGACTGTAGTTTAGGCGTATTATTAAGTACCGCGGCGGGCAGGCCCGAAATATAATGCAACTTTGATTTCGACCGATATAATGTGTGCGCTCCTCCATATTTTATCCGCACTCACTGCTTTCGCATGTCTGCCTCATCGCCGGTGTGTACCGTACTCCTACGTACACAAAGTGTTCAAGTGAAATTCCGTGACGCTTTGTATGCGTGCGCCGCATGTGTGGACGGCACCAAGGATCCTTTGTGGCGGCTCGTAAAGTTCGCGCGGCGAGAAAGGGAGGCTTACTGTTATCATCGTGCTGTCATGCGACTGCAGATGATTTATGAATATCAGCGTGTGCAGTTGCTGGCATCTTTTACGGCCCCCCGGACGAGGACCGCTTCGCCTCGGCTTTGCGCGGCATCAAGCCAAAGACGGCCACGTGGAGGACACAACACTTTCGAGTGTCCGCCGCCGGCCGCACACAACAAGCATTCCCTCGTGCGTTGACCGGTTAGATAAAAAAAGTTTATCTTGGCTGGCCCGAAGGAGATTACCGCCGAACGGTATCATGTCATTCCTTCCATCAACTCGGGGATTAGTTTCTCAAGCGCGGCTTGTATTGCAGTTTTTCATTTTATTTTATTATTGCGACTCTATTCCCAAAGCAACTTTAATAAGTATTTCCACCAGATGTTGTTATAAAAGAGTAAACATTTATAATTTTGATAAATTTCATTTAGAAGGTCTGCATGACGGCCCTGCTCATTCATCATCGACGAGCAGAAGAGTATATAAAAGACTGATTAATTTTTCCAAATCTGAATTGATGTATAGGTATTATTGCGATATTTTGTTGAATTATTGAGTTATTTTATTGTTTATTACGATTGTCTTTTCAAGACTTAATTTCCATCTGTGATATTTATTGTGTGTACTTAATAACGACTGACGCCTGTGGTAAGTCGTGTTCAGGAGTGAACACTGGAACAGTAACCAG